>JANIJG010021460.1:107797-132623 GCA_024611175.1 Megaceryle torquata | reverse complement strand
AAAATACTGCGCCTGCTCAAAGGGGAGGAGACCTCATCTGCATGTGAAGCGGGGATAGATAATGCATATGTATAGGCTCATTGAGAAACCTATTGAATATTAAATGTTTAACTCTATAAAAAGTTGCACAAGACTGCCTGAGGCACGCACGATTGTGGTGGGGCAACCCCCTCGTGCGTCTGGCACCAAATAAACAACCTACTTTACAATTGTCCTAGGTGTGGAGTCTGATTTCTGCAAGTCACCCCCTACTCACAGCCCATGTTCAGTCTCTGGCCCTGGGTGAAGCAGACGGAGGGTAAGGAAGGTAATCTTCTTCTTGGGTCCCCTTTCCATTTGTCTTACAAAAACAACCATTTCCAGCCTTGAAGTGGGCGCTCAGTGAAAGAAAAGGGAGCATGATTTCAGCTCGAGCTGGGGGGTGCTATTTTGGTGCATCCTCTTAGCCCTCATGTTCGTGTGTGTGTTTGTGTGTGTGTGTGGAGAAAGGTGGCTTCCTTGGCCTGATCTGTCAGCACCATAGATATTCCTGTAATAAAGACTCAAACTAATTACACAAGACATGTTGACTTGTTTACTGTACAGTAATTGCTGCTCTTGCAGGACATCCACCCACTTGACTGAGAGCAGAACCTTCAGGCTTTTCTCAACACATACGAGTTTATAGGAAGTTTTAGAATCTTATTTTCACAGTATTTTTTAGTGCAGACCAAGAGGGAGCATTTCAGATATCCATTCCCTGCCCCAAATTCAGCCAGATTTTTTTAGGAACTGCAGAAAACAGTAAAGGAACCCATGAATACAGAATTGAACATTGCAATCAGAAAGAGAGACCAGCTCCCCTAATGAGGTTTTATTTAACCAGTGACAATGTGCTGAGAAAACTAGAGGAAATAGGTCAGCTAAAAAAACTGAGACTACAAATGCCTGCTGTAATTTGCTCCCACTAAAATCTACATCCTTCTGAAAGGGCTGGTTGAGGAACCATCCTCTGAAGTCCTGCAGCTAATTTGTGTGGCATAGATGAAAAGGTTGGAGCACTGGAACTCAAGACAGGTTATGTGACAGATCCACAGTAAGATGGATTCACACAACAGAAGTTAATAGGGGAACACCTGACCTGGCTTATCAATTAATAGGGTCGGTAACCTACATGCTTCTGCACTCATAAACTAGTTAAACCTTCCTTAATGCCACAGTTTCATGATTCCCTTAAACCAGGAATTAGCCAGGTCTCCTGTGAGGAGAAGTGGTGCTTTACCACCCCAGCTGTGATTTTTTTGCCTAATGCCATCTCTTTTCTTAAGAACAAGTGTTGTGCAATGAACTGGAGCGGGGCACGGGGCAGATTTAAAATGAAATGTCTGTGTGAGTTAGTTTTGGCTTTGTCACTTCTCTGAACCACTTTGGTGTAAAGGTTTGTGCTGGTTTGTGCCAGCTTGAGGGAAAGCAGAGTATGGAGGAAGGAAGAGGTGCTGAGGAATGGTGGGACTGCTTCATGGGTGGCAATGCTGGTCTGTGTAGTCTGAAAGCACCTGTGAAATTGTGACCTGAGAAAGGGCTTCTTACTTGTTCCACTGCTGTACAAGTACAGTGATAAACAGACAAGACTGTACAACTTCCAAGGCCTGATCCTGACATTTTCATGCAGAGGTGTATTAAATCTCAAAGAAAGACCTGTGAACCAGGTTACTTCAGGCCATGTTACTGCCTCATAATTTTAGTTACTCTTATCTGGTCTCAGGCAAAGCTGAATTGTAAGCTTGCATTCATGATTCTCTTTATACAAATGCATAAAGTAAGGTTGTCAATATACATGTTCTTAGGCAACGTATGGACTGCATTAAAGGAAGATTTCTCTCTTACTTTGGATACTGCTTTCCAAGTAGAGATAGTATCTGCATCATAACAGAGTATAGCCAAGCATGAGATAGCACATCAGTTATTTAATATCTGAGCCAATAAAAACTGCATCAGACCATCCCTGAGAAGCATTTGTGTTGTTAAAATGGAGAGGACAAACAATGGTCTGGTAAAAGGAAGACCTAAACCTCCCTGATTAAAGATAAAGGAAAACTTTCAGAAAAAAAGAAAAATCTATCAAATCTCCAAAGAGGGATCTCAACTGTACAGGGAAACTGAAGTTCCCAAGACCTAGACTTCCTGTAGTGAAGATAGGATGAAAACCTGACAATTACATAAGAGGTCTTCAGCTAGAAAGACCAGGAATGAAAACCTCTAAAACTGATGCCAGACACAAAATTCTATGCATTCATTCCCAGTGGCTTTGCATGGTGAGTCTGTTTGAGCTTTGGTACTTCATCACTTTACGAGTATTTCATCAGCATTGCATTGCTCCAACATGTCCAGAGATCGTGAGGTTTGCCTCTTTTTAAGGAGAATGATTGTCCTCTCAAAGGGAGAATTGTCTTCTCATGACCGTTCTCTGCCAGAAAACTTGTCCAGCATAGAGCAAGAGAAGTGGGCAGGCTCTTTGTATCCACAGGTGCTGAAGAAGCCAGTGAGACCAAATGAAGCAGCCTGCCTTGGTGCATAGCAGAGGATCTTATTTGTGGTCTCCATCATGTCCAGTGATCATGTCCTGAATAGATATTTGCCTGTGGAAGAGACACTGGCTGAGCCACTGAACCACAGCACAAGAGATGCCCTTACAGGTATGTATCACCAAACCAAGAAGCTTAACAACAGGGGAATTGTGAAAAGACAAACTAACAAACAGTCTCTTTTGAAAAGTGAACCTGGCCCAAGTTACTCTGCACTATGGATGGCCAGGCTCAAGGACCTTCTATTTATTTATTTCAGTTAATTCTCTTCAGTACGCCCTAGACTAAAATGTGCAGCAGCAGCAACAGATGCTTAGATACCATGGTAATGGGTGCTATAGAAAACTTTGCATAGCTATGGAAACCACAGTTGCATTTATCCATCAGAACTGAGTGTCTGGCATCCCATGTCTATCCTTAATGTTCTGGAAGATCAGGAAAAAAATACTTGTACATGGTATTATATTTCACAACTTTCTTTTTACTTGGCAATGCACACTTATCTCTATTTGATAATAATAATGGTACATGTATTTTTAGACTAACATTATGGGATGGTAATTCCACTGTTCTCCAATGTAATACAAGCTGAAAAAAATATCCTTTACAGAGAAGAATTGAGAAAAATCAAATCACATTTAACGTGGTGGCAGATAGACAGGATCTATCTCAGAGCTTATATAAACACTTTTTTTTTTTCATGAAAAAATAAACAGTAGAAAGTCTAGATTATTCAGTCTTCCATTTTCCTGTTCAAAGAGTCTTCCTAATTGTCTGATTTTGCTATGCAGAGTGTAAGAACAGACCATGAACTGTATCTGTCATGTCTTTGTAACCCAGAGGAATGAGGACAAGACTAAGAGCAAGGTATTTCAGAGCTCCCCTCATGGGTCTGACAATGCCTGTATCACCAGGGACAAGTGACATTCCTTCTCTATTCTCCTTTCTCATCTTCAAAATTAAGGCAATAACACAAAGCTGTAGATGTCTGCATTGGAAGGAAAAAAAAAAAAAAAAAGTTGAATGGAGGTGATAAAGTTGCTTTTCAATACAGTAATTGGCTGCATTCAAAGATGGGAGTGAAAGTGAAATAAACTGTGTTGGCATCATAGTGCCTTTTGCTTTTACCTGTCCTTTTTTTACACAGGCCAGCAGCTCAGCCTGCATTTCCAGGCAGCTGCCATGGCTGAGCCATCATCAGCACATTGATGACTTTGTCATTCACGCTGGGCAAATGTGCTCCAAAAGCATTTAGTCCACAAGCCAGACGAGAGCTTGACAGACTATGGGTAAAACCCTGACACCAAGTGAAATCTGTGGTCAGCTCTCTGTAGATATGGGCATATTCATTACTGCTCTGCAGTCTTTATGGGTTAGCATGGGATCACCAGGAAATATTTCTTCCCTTCTTGTTCTTGCACTATCATCTCTCATGCGCACCTGGGAAGAAGCAGCATACAATGTTGAGACCTTGCATACTGCAGAGAAACTTGCAGAGATGTTGGCTCTTTGCACAGGTGCACACACAGTGAGAAGGATTTCTATGTGAAATTACTTTGCTAGTTAATTATCCAGAATTTATCTCAAAATTAACTCCAATCTTAAGATATTTACTCGAAAAAAAAAAAATCTGCAATAGATAAGAAGGATTGACATGGGTCACAGACAAACAAAAACAAATTACACTTAGTTTTTTTTCAAGGAGATCAAAGTCATATGGGCTTCCTGGTAGAACATGCTAACCTTTATTTACACCATGTTCCTTTGGTGCCTCCTACAGTTTTTTTGTTTTCAAAGTCAAATCTTACTCCCTCCCCAAAGGCTGTTGAAGTCTACCCTTATATAAGAGGTAGTTTCAACACCCCTTTGCACAGATTATTGACAGCCCTCTTCTCTCCTCAAATGGAAATGCCTCTTTCAGTTAACCAGATGCCCTCTCACACACTGGGCTGGGCAATTAGCAGATAACTGACATAGCAAAGAGTAAAGCTTCTCCTTTCCCCATCTCATCTACTTCTGATGAATCAGTAAATCTCAGCATGAAGTTGTTCAGTACTTAAACTTCACTACCTATCAACATGAAAATGGACAGCAGATCCTGCTGTCCAGGAGAGAGATTTATAGATACAGCTTGTTACTGGCCCCTGGCTGAGACCAAATACGGCAATAAGGGGTTTGAGGCCACTGGACCTCAATTCCTAGTTTCAAGGTGTGCTGTGACAGTGCGAATGGCAGAAAAGGAGCCCGAATTTGAATTCAGTATATTTTTTTTCTAAAAGTTATCATAGGCCAGATCAGTTCCTAAGGGTAAGGAGTAATATATTCCTTTCGATAAAAAACCCATCTGAGGTTACTGCTTCCAAATGCAGGCCCTAATAATGATTTAACTCAGAATCTACTATGGCTTTTGACAGATGTTGAAAATAAAATAAAATAAAATAAAACTCTACAGCTACCTATTCATCTTTGTTGGGGAAAATCCTCAGTTACAGGCTCTAGCAGTAGTGATCATGTGTCTTTCACAGCTTGAAATCCCGGCAAAAAGGAACTTGAGGAATTTCAGCTATTCCACATGACACCGGGCTTGCCTTGCTACTTCCTTCTGAGTAATCTACCCTCCCCAAAGGAAAATCTGAAACAGCATGGCATTTGTACAGAGGTGACTTTTTGCACGGGAGAGCTGCTCCCTATTTATGGGACAATGTCAGCTTTCCCAGCCATTGCTCCAGTCAAGCAGGACTGTGCACAGCCCACAGCAGAAAGAGCATTTACCTTGCTTTATTGTTTTCCCTGGGAAAACAGCATGATCAGGATACATACTACTTTTCTTCTTTCCACAGATATATCTGCCTCCACAAAAGTGGCCATTCTGATCCAAATCCAAGAGGTTTGGCCTGAAATGTAAACAGAAAATATCTCACAGCTTGAAGCATTTCACTTGGCTGCTCCCTCCAACCACCACCACCAGAGATTTGATGGGGATTTGAGTGCAGCCAGAGGTGAGGGAGGTCCCTGGCGTGGTACCAATGGCCATTTTCTCCCCAAAAAGCTCAGAAATTCACCTGCCTTGATTTGCTAGGGCAAAGTAGCAGAAGAGGAAGGAATCAGCAGGGAAAGGTGGGGAAAAGCAGGCCAGATACAGGACCAATGACCAGGGGACATGGAAGAGCTGGAGCAATGAGGTGGGGAAGGAATTTGTCGGAAATGAGGAAGGAATGATGCACAGCATCACTCTTTGCTTGAGTGACAGGTCTCTCCTCACATAAGGGCTGGAGACAACCTTCTCTGGAATTATTTCCCCCAGCAAATATATATATTAAGCAATTTCAAATAGAACTGTTTTCATCCAGATTCCCCTTACTCCAGAAATGTCTGTTCAGGAAACAACCCACCTCCTGGACCCTCTGCCTGGCAGAACTTACTGCTCACCATGGGCCAGAGTCAACTTTTTTGGAAGGCTCATGTCTGTCTCTATGCTATGTTGCCAGATGCTGTCTCAAAGCCACTGAACCAGACAAATCCACACTTGTTCCTCACTCCCTGATATTTCCTCCATGGGGCCAGTGGAGGCAGAGGCAAAAGGGATCAACTAAAGCAGCAGCAGCTCCCAGTGGACACACCATGGAGTCCCTGTTTTGGAGCAGGGATGCAAAAACACTTCTGGTCCTCTTGATCCTGCCACTGGAGAACCAGTTCCAGACACAAAAAAGTATCTCAAGTGTTTGGCAGTTTTGAACTGAATCTTCAAAAGATGTTATTTCTATCTCTCCAAGAGCAATGCATGGACCTTGGGTATAACTAACCCCTTCCCCACTGTCCCGGGGCTGTGCTCAGGTGATGGCACTGTGGACAGTCTAGGGCAGGCTGGCCTAGCCAGGGTGATCATACACCTGTGCTTCTTCACTTCAGCCACTCCAGCCTACCTACCTCTTCGGGGATTTCAGTGGTCCACCAAGGGGGGTTGCCTCAGGACAGCCCGCACCTGCTGGATGATGCTTGGCAAGCAGGGGCATTTCTGCTGCCATAGGACTACCTGACCTCTGAAGTGCCTCATCTTTACCATCAGCGCTGAGTGCTCCTGCTGTCCTCCCTCTTACTGGTTTTCACAATAGAGAAGTGGAATACTTTGGTTGAAAAATGGCCTTTCCTCTTTTTCCCAAATATCTTCTTCATGTTTATGAGAAGCTTATCTATTGCTGGTCCTACCTCTGGGGTGAATGGATAAACTTATTTGCCAAGGTGCAAGCTAGGGTACCAAGAGCTATTGGGGTTTTCTTGTGCTTTTTATACAGCACTGAACAATTTATCTTAGATGTGGCTGCTGCCAGGCCTGAGCTGCTCCCTGTGTAGGAAGGTGCCTGGGTAAATATAATGCAGCATAAAAAATGAGCTCTTGAGAAAGAAAAAGATACTTGACGCCACTGTGTAACTGGTTCAAGGATTCTGATGCTGGAAAAGCTGCATCCTCCATCCCTTCCCTCCCCTTCCCCCCTCCAAAGGCCCAAAGACTCCAAAGGCATTTTTCAGCCTTCTGATTTTTAAATGGAAGACATATGTCCAAAAACATGCATCCAGGTGTAATGTGAGTGAAGGTTCATATGGAGATATTTTCAGTGGACATTTAAGGCAGATGAACATCTTATCTTTTGGTGTCTAGGCTCCCTCTCTAGACAGAGGAAGCTCCTCTGGAGGGTGAAGGGGACACGACCCAGTCTGGGTACTCTGGAGCTCAGAGACTTTCCTGAGACTACCAAGGGCATGTGGGACTGGATGTGAAGTAATTCTCATCAGCCCAGGGCAGAAAGCTTCATTTTTCATCTTTCTTCCCACCAGTTCCTCTGTTCTATATAAGCCAAATTAATTCCTGCATGACCCGATAATTTGAACTAATTTTGAAAACATAATTCTTGCTACTTTTGATGATGCTTCTTCAGTCAAAGGAAGTTCTTTGTGTTTTCCGAAATGTCATCTGCCCTAGTCCTGAAATGTTCACATACTGTTACCTAGAATACTGAATTAGGGGATTTTGTTCCTTTTATTTGGTAATGGGAACAAAAAGCTCTGTCCTGTCAAAGTTCTGTGAAAGCAGGGTCCAGAATTAGGGATAGATTTTACCATTAACTAGGTCCTGCTTTTCTCTGTGTTCCAAAGCCTCTGTGACCTTGTTTCCTACGCCCCCTTTCCAAGAGTGATATCAACCTGTAGGAGCAAGCTCAAGGAAAATCACTTAATTCATCAAGACATGCTTTTACATAATTCAACAACATACACAGTCCTGCTGAGGTCAATGGCATTTCTCACATGCATGAAATGAAGACTGTTCTTCAGTTCTTCACTGAACGAATGTTAGGGCAGAACTGCAACTCTTATGCCATCAGTCAAAGTGAACATTGCCTGATCATCTCAAGTAATGATCATCTGTAACAGCCTTTCAGACTGCTGAAAGACAGACAAAAAATCAGCAGTAAAAATATTCCCTCTTTCAGAAAGGTCAAATGCACAAAAAAAGTCACTTTTGAGGGAATGCTGAATGACCTCCAGAGCCTCTCAAAGTCAGTTTTCCTGCCCTTGCACTGTTTGGAGTTTTAATTGCCTCTTCGGGGAGGTGCTAGTAGCTGCCTGAAAGTTCAGTCAGTATTCAGCAGTTTGGCACATGTGACTCCTCTGAATATGGGAGCAATTAGCAAAAAGTGATATGGTGAATGGTAGCGTAAGCACTGGATTCTGGACAGCTTTCAGATGAGAAATCTAAACCAGAAGAGAGTGGAGCAGACGGAAATCCAAACAAGCTTTCACAGAAATAAAATGTATTGGCTATACTTAGATAATGAGAGTCTAACATTAGAAGATTGAATTCATAGTCACCATTGCACTCCTAAACCTTGCTGACTGAATGGGTTGAAGCAGACAACACAAGTTCACAAAAGCAGTTTGTGAGAAAAAAATATCCAAAATTCTTAGTAAGGTAGTTTTAAAGACTTCTGGGAGAATTAAGTGAGCCCAAGTTGGACAAGGAGCACACCGGTTCTTAGTGGAGCAGGAGAAAAAAAAAAAAAGTATTCTAGGCATTAATTATTTATTTAAGACTTTAGAGATTTAGATGTACTCATAGGAACTAATTTCCTAGATAATTTTTGGTTATATTGCACATATAGCATTGCTTTCAGCAACCTGCAGGATGACACAAAATGTTAACAGGTTAATGTTAGGTTTAAGACATCACCCAGTGAGCAGTCTCTGTCTTAGGGACAGCAAGTCCCTAAATCATTAAATCCTTCCCACTTCAAACAACTGAAAGCTGCATTTGTCCTAAATCATGACTCCCCAGTCCAGCTATGCTTGCTTTAATAACTGGAAATAAACTAATTGTAACCAGGACAGTACTGTCTTCTGGGATCTTTACACTTCAAATAGATTTTGCCCTGTCAGTGAGGTCCCCACTCTCTCCAACAGCCAAATGTGGTGCCCAGCCATGTCACTGTGTCTGGGGGTGGCTGTTGTGTTCTGACAGAGGCTGGACTGGGCCATTGCTGAAGCAGGTGAGTGTACGACAGCAGAGAAAGGAAAGAAAGAGGAATGGAAACTGGGAAGATACAGAAAAGGGAGGAGTAATACAATAAAGTAGAAGGTAAACCTGGTGGCTAAAAAAAGAAAGATGAGGCACAAGCATCTGATCAATGAATTAGCAAGGGACAATTAATTAGGGAGAAAAACCAGAGGGCAATGAAATGAAATAGTTAATTATGCAATGGCACAAACAAACAGCAAATTAATTAAATGTATATGGATCTACCAGATGCTCTGATTATTTAAGGCAAAACATGGTTAGTGAAACTATTTATTCTCTGGTATTTCAATTATTCATGGTATCTCTGGCCATGGAGATTAGAGCCTGTTTAAATGCAAGGTCCAGTCACGTGCATCTAAAAAGCATTTATCTTGATAGTGCGAGTGAGATGAGCAAGACACTGATAAAAAGTAGTAGGGACCACAGCTGTTCTGAATAAAATGCTTTAAAAGAAGATGTTATAACAAGATAATAGATAAATGGATAATATATTGGGGTTTTGTTTTGTTTTCTTTGTTGAATAATTGTTTTGAATTCTTACAGCTGAGAACGGAAGTTGGAAATGTTAAGCTCTTGCTGCCCCTGACAATGGAAGCTCTACTGTGTCTGAAGAAAGGTAATTCAAATAGATACAATTGCTTATTCTTTGGTTAACTTTAAACTTCATGAGGAAGCCAGGATTTTTGAAAATGAATGATTAACAAACTCTAATAATTTCCGATGCTTAAAAATAAATTCCTTTTATGCTTACCTGTAGATTAAAATCTCGATAAACCCTGCTGTACCATCTCTACTGTCTGAAATGCTTTTGGGTTACTTTGTACCTCCGCTTTCCAAGTATGGCAGTGTCCTCCTACAGTCTGATCTGCTTGCATTGCCTTCTTTTCTTTTCCAGTAGGTGCTTCGTATTTATGTTTAGACTTCTGTTACGTAAATATTTTCCAATTTCTCTCTTTTAAGTAGATTTTGATCTCAGGTGTGATGGCATCACATTGAAGTAATTCCTTTACTCTCATTAAATGTTCCTGATGAACACAATCAACCCATGTGATCATTCTTGGGAATATTTATATATGGTATGAAAATGTTACTTGCATGAATAGCTAAAGCACACACTATGAATACTTTGAGGACTCAGTCAAACACTTCTCACCACATTCAGCAGTTTTCTGAGTTGGGAGGTCGTAGGCAACAGTTGTCTGTATTTGGAAAGTAATAGCAAATGTAGCATTGCATATATCAATCATTTATTCTCGTCACCTGCACATAAATGTCTCCCTCACCTAATACTTCACAACTCTGCAGGACACATTTATTGTCTTAAATGTGAGAGCTGCAGCAGAATAAGGGCTTAAATAAACCACAGGTGTGAAAAATTCCAACTGGCAACTTCAAACTAAACACCATGAAGCATAAAAAGACACTTGTCAGAGCTGGAAGGAGCAGTTTGATTAAATCATTGCTTCAGCCCAGACATGTTGGGCCTAATTCTCCTCTCCCACCAGATGACTCATGTAAAGCGTAGGCAATTGCAGTGCTGTAAAACTAGTGTGGTGGCACTTGGACTCTGGAGCTCTAATTATGCCCGTCTGACACCATAGAGCTAAAATGTGCAGCTGAACAGATTTATGATTCTACACTCATCTGAGGTGAATGACTGCTCCTACTCATGGTCTGGGATCACTAAACTAAAGCGAAGAGAATTTTAGTAGCCAACATTGCCCCAGTGTTGAAAGCAACAAAACCTGCCTGAACTGCTGGTGAGGCAGATGACAAGAGATGGATCTTTTTTTAACTATGTTTTTCTTGGTGCCAGTTGCCAGGGAGGAGCCAGTGAGGCACTTATGTGAAGTACTGCAGTTGAAAGCTCTGATGGCATCAAATTTTATGGCTCTGCTCTCTGCTACTTTTGGTTTGCATCTCTACATAGAATTGTCTCCTGGCAGTAAGTCTCTCATAGCTCACAGCAGGACAGGGCAAGGTAGCTAGCAGAGCACGCACCTCCTGCCTGCATCTCCCTCTCCTACCTTGGCTCCATTAGTGAAGACAAGGTATGGCAGCTGCATTAGGCATGCCAAGTATGTGCCTCCAGTGAGTAGGCTGGAGAGCTGTATCCTCCTCAGAGATATTTTTTTTAAGACTATGGCAAAGGAGGACAACCAACACATCATTCCTAGCCCCTCTTCACAGCAGTGGCCTGCTGGAGAATGCAGACACTGCATTGCTGCCTACATGAGTAGCATACCCACGAAACATAGGAGAAGAGGGAGTTTTCAAAGTGTGAAATGCACCATTGCAATACCATTAACTTCTTTGAAAAACACCACCACGAACAGTTAGCATTATATTAAGTACTACTGAGAAAAGTGTTAGCCATCAAGCCAATCTATGTTAGTGAAAGCCATATGATCCATTTTGTTCTTATGTGGATATTATTACAGTTACAAGAGATAATTTTCAAATGCCTGGCTGTTTCATAAAAGTCAATGTACTTGGATTCACAGGAGGTACTAATTTCGTGTGCATCTGCTGAGCTGTGCATGGCATCAACCTGTTTTTAATTACACCTGCATGTCAGGCTCAAAAACGTGTCTGTGAACAGAAAGATGAAAGGTGGGCAGAACAGGATGTCATGTATTTCCCATCACCTTTCACTGGCGGGCTGCCCATGGAAGTAAGAGGAAATTCCCTTCTTCCATAGTGAAAGTGTAAAGATTTACTAAGCTTTTCACTGCCAACAACAAGGTGTAATCACCACTTCCTTAATGAAACATGCATGTGTTAACAGAGATGAGCATGGAAGTTCCAAATAACCTTCCACACCTTCCCTACCAATCATCTGTAAAGGGCCACAAGTTATCCCTTTATTCATTAGAGTTTACTTATGTTGAAAAGTGTAAGTTTGTTGGCTTAATATCCCAGCTTCACTGTAAAATAAAAAAATGTGAAAGCAGGGGTGACCAGGGTTTTTTCATGGCTGGAATAACAAAGAAGAAGGTAAACACTTTTGTCTTCCATTATTTCACAGAGGTATAGAAAAAAAATAATTAAAAAAAAAAATTATACGCAGTTAAACAAATAAAATAATTCAAACTACAGCTAGAGATAGTTGTGACACTTTAAATACTGGACACAATAACTCAATAGCTGCTAGACAGCCAGAAGAAATGTTTTTCCTGAGATACATCCCTCTGAATGCAAAATATTAAGCCATTTGTGATTGTGCCTTCAAGCTATGCTTTTAATTTATTCCTGTCATTTGAAATTGTTTCTTTTTCTAATTGCATTAAAAATTGTGCACTGTAAAATCTGTAGTGTGTGCCAAGTATGTGTATGTGTAGTCAGCATATAAAACACACGAGCAGGGGAAGAACAATTGCTTTAGTTATTCTGGAATCCAGTCAGACTTCACATGCTACCTCAGCCACTTCACCTTAAAAAAATAGCACTTACAAAAATCAGTAACTGTACATACACATTTAAAAGATAAAGAAGTAATTCACTAGCCTTTTCTAGTTTACTATAAGTGAAAGTTGTTGAAACATTTTGATCCCATAGCTTATTCCTACAATATTTCTTGGATCTTTGGGGCCTTTCAGTAGAACCTACAGAAATTAATGGGAGATAAAAAGTAGGCATGAAATCAGCCTAGCTGACAACCCGGGGCTTGAGTTTGTGTACAGGCAGCCTCAAGCCCCTGGCTTTGGTAACCTGGTCTCTGCTCTGCATAGTTCAGGTTGATGCAGGAGAGTATCCCTGTCTTGTTCCCAGGACTGTCGCCCCTCTGGCAGCCCCAAGGTCAGGGGCTGAGGGGTATTCCCTGGTGTCTGCCAGAGTTAGGGGATGATATTAATATTTGTGTCTAATTTTTAATGACTGTAATCAGAGACCTTGGAGACCATAGTACTGAATTCTTGCTTTCCTCTGTCAGGCACTGATCCAGTAGAAGCTGGGGTTGTAGCTGCCCTGGCACCATCTTTCCTCTCCTAGAGTGTGATATTAAAAAAAAAAAAAAAAAAAAAAAGACTCTTTTGCAGTAGAGGGGTCTTGCAGTATAGTTCAAACTTGAAGTGATAGAAAACAAAATAAACCAGAAATGAGGCTGAGATCTAAAGACTCCTGAATGCCTCTGCCCTCAAAGTTTCCCTCCCTTGTAGCCCCATGATCCAAATATTCCCTCAATTTTTTTGCATGCTTTTTTAATTTATTCCACCAGCTGTAATTTCAGTTTCATGGCAACCAGGCAAAATCTCACGACTTTCATCAGTGCCCTGCCAGGTTCTGCTCTTTATGGGCCCTAAGGTTTACAGAGGTGATAGCTTTACCTTTGTCCGTTGTGGCTGTGCAGGTGCATTCGCTTCAGAAGGGTTAAAATATATTGCTGTTTTTAAAGTTTTATCCATTTATTTATTTTATTTGCCAGTGGATGTAAGTCTTACAGAGCACTTTTTTTTTTTTCTTTTAGTTAAGACACAGTTTTCATACAGCACTTTCTTTGTTACCTGATTACACTTTTTGTGCACTTTTGTTCAGGCTGCAGGAAACCTAACAAACAAGTGTTAATACCCCATGAAGTTTTCCAGCTGACAGACCTAATTGATTTGATTTCCACTGTTTTCACAAGTGACCCCCCTCAACCTGTCATCACCACTTCTTTTTGATACCTGAGCTTTACTTTCTACTCTCACATTCCACTTCAACAAGTAATAAAGAGCTTATTAGGAAGGAAGAAACTCATTATATGTTTTCTAAACTATGCTCCATGCACAGCAGATTCAGCTGATTATAGTCCTGTATTATTAATCAATACAAAACATTTGCTTCTATTAGGTTACCAGTATCTTTTATCATCGGATTGAAATTAGGAACCTGCTTCTTTGTATTCTGCTATCCACAGTCCAGCTAGACTAGACAGAGATAAAAGACAGCTGAGTAACATTTTGCTGAGATCCCTTATGATGCACACAGATGGCCTGTAACAAATGAAATATACAAGGTGATGGCTGGAGTTCTCCTCAATCCAAGTTCAACTTGTACAGCTTACAGAGTATTTCAGTCCTTATGCAACAGCTTCATGGGAGAGAGATTAATTTTCTTATCTGTAGCAGGATTTGCAAATCTTTTCCTACTGTGGCCATTAATGGTTGCAATTGGAAGTAGCCTAGTACTCTCAGTGCACTTTTCCATTAAAAAACATCTGGGAAAAAATGTGTTAGAAAGAGTAAGAAGGTAATGTGGGGCTTGAGAAATCTAAGAAGAAACACTGGAGAAGTTTATTATCTGCATGAAATGAAATAAAAGACTAAAGATCCTCACTAAGGGTTTTAGCATATGTAAAAACAAGCAAACAAATGAAATCCAACACATACTAAGTCAAGTAAAAGATGACATGCTGGTAGCACAGGCAAAAAACGTCCTTTGGAATAAAATAAACTCAGATCTGTTGACAGTGCCTGAAAGAAACAAACGTATTTGTTCTGGCCTATTACTTGTGTCTTCTCTGAGACAGCCTTATCAGATCACAGTCCATCTGGTGACTGTGTCCATCAAAATCACTTTTGCTAATGTATTAAGTAATCTGACCATAATGCCTGACTGTGGATCATAGTCTGGTGAGCAGGAATTCATCCAATTCAAAATGAACATAGTTTTAAACACATAACTTGTAGCCTTCCTAACCCCTGGTGTCTTACCTTAGTGGCAAAACATCTTAAAACAATACAAGTATCTTCTGAAAGAAGCTACAGTAAAAAAGTGACTTAACTTTGTTAGTTTACCAGTGCAGGACAGCACTGGTATAGCAGAGCTTCTTTAATTGCTTATGTGGTCTGGGCTCCAGCAAGCCAGAAGCAGCTCACCACCATACCATGTTCTCAGGAAACTGCAGGTGCAGAGAAAGACTGAAAAAAACCCCCAAATCAAGTTGCCACCTGGGAACTTTCACCCTCCCATGACAGTGATTTTTTGTGTCACTCCACCCAGGAAAAGGGTGGTCACAGACAGCATGTGGCCCTGCAGAAGACTGCTCTGCTATGGAGATGTGCCATTCCTAAGAAATGCTGGTCACCTTGTCCAGATCTGAGAGCAGAGGAAGACAGTGGACAGCCCCAGTCAAAAGAGGTGCCAGGTAGATAGAAGATATGGGACTGGAGATCCACACAGCTCTAAGACCAATTGGGCCCTGGACCCAGCCCTGCTGGTTGCAGTGCCAGTAAGAACAAAGAACTGGTACCATTAGGAATCGTGGGAGGAAAAGGAGCTGAGAAGATACACTTTTGAGAAAGTATTGCGGGAGCCAAGGAGGACTATAAGTTATGACACACAGATGCTGAACAGAGCAGATTTGGTGGCTCTGAGTGACTGCTGAACGGCACATGACCCTTACACAATGCGTGTCACATCTTCAGAGTCTGATGGGAAGGAATCTCTCTTAAAGTTTCCAGATTTGTCTTTTCTGGGCTGTACTAAAGTACTTATATAGGTGTGCATCAGCTTTGCAGCTTCAACCAGTTACACAGTGATAGTTTTTAAATAAATCAATACATTATGTATGCATATAAAATATACTGTATTTCTATATATAAACCTAAGCCATTTCCTGTCTATATGGAAAGTATGGGTATTGTCTGCTGCGTGAAAGAAGAAAAAAAAGGATATGCTCCACTTTTTCCATTTATTGTCCAGAACATACTCTCATATCAAATGGTTTCTGATTGAAAACAGCCTCTTAACGCATTACAAGTAAAAATAACCCATTATTGTGTAATATATGATATACTCTTTCCTCTTTAAGGCAAAGCAGTCCTTGCAAATATGTCTAGACAGCGTGATGAAAAAGCACAAATTGGCCTCTAACTATTGCCGCCCACTTATCAGACAAACCTGGAACAAAATTTAAGATATTACAGTCTCACTCTTTGCACGACATCTACAAGGGGGAGTGTATCTCTGAGACACAAAGGCTTGTTGCTTACTGCAAAGCAGAAGTATCAAAAACTTTGTTAATAGGAACATGACTAACATACCTTCATGGCCTGACGGGAATTGCCAAGTGACTGCAGTATGCCAGTGTTTTCCTGTAAGCAGTGGTATGTCCTATGTATGGAAAGGGTTAAAAGTCTTCTTTCCATGCTGCAGATGAATTAGTCACCTGCCAATGTTCCAGACATGATCAGAATGCAGAATCTATTTGCCACATCGTGGAGGAATGCTTTTAAGTCATGAACCCATTTGTCTACCCTGTACCTGACCATTTTTTTAAGAAGGTTTTTAACTCCTTCCATTTGTATCTGGTAGCAAAGTTGTCTTTGACAAAGTTTTCTTTGTAAAAAGATAATTTTCCTCCTCTGGCACACCTTCTTACTATCTTGTCATGGCAGGAAATCAACTTTGTTTGTACTTGTGCTGAAGAGTCTCAGGATGCAATGCACATCTTCAAGAACAACATTTGGGTTTTGTTATTCTTTTCTTCTCTCCTCACCTTTAGGCAATAATGAGAAGGTAAAAATGATAATGGAAAGAAAGAGCGTCAGATGAGCAGGACGAGAGAAATCAGTTGTTCAACCAAGAGTTTTTATCTGATGCCATTTATTTCCCACTTGCAAAATACTTCATATTTATTATTCAGAAAGTGTTAGCCTTCCCTATGATGAAAAGACTAATGGTGAATCAACAAAGAAGTGGGCAATTTTTTATAATGGGTGTGCTGGATGATGTTTATACAGTTTGCAAGCACTTGCATGTTTTCATCTTTGTATGCATACAGTGTTGGTGTGCAGGAAAAGTGATTGACTCTGGTCCCAGAGGAGTTACAGAAGCCTTGTCACATTTTGATGCTTGAATGCTCAGATACTGTGGTGGTGAAAGGTGGGCATGGGTTGGGACGTACAAGCCCTGTCCATGAGTGGGGTACTGGAATAACATACTTACACCTGCTTTAGGCCCTTTGCCTTAGTGTTTTGGTTTCTCCTTCTACCCAGAGAGGTAGGTCTACACATCTCTAGGCAGGTCGATGGACAGGTGGCAACATTAAATTATGTTTTAGTCTAACACCTACCAATGAATGAGTCAAACACTCAAGAAGCTGGATTTGTTTGGGCGAAAAAATAACCTAATAACTTTGCAGTCATCTATAGCTGATGAGTCAGCACAGACTGAACTCCCATTCAGGAGTCTCTGAAGGAAAGTCTCTCCTATACACACGTGTGCATACCCCCCACATGCATATGTACACGTATATATGCACAGCTGCGGGGTAACCTAAACATGGTCATTTTTCCTTTTGTTTTGGAAAGCCAGTACAAGGCTTCTTCTAACGAAGGAAACAAGGAAAATAGCACATACAAAACTACCATCTCCCCCCATACAATTGAAACACCGATGGACTTTCCAAACATTACAGTAGTTTTGACATAGATGCCCCTGTAAATTGAGCCAAGGAGATGTTCACTATGCACCAGAAATGTGTTTGAGCTCCAAATTCGGCCATTTGTGTGAGGTTGCAGCTGTGGCTTTGCTGCTGGGACAGGCAGAAAATCAACCCAGGGAATAACCATCAGGAGGAGGCACTTTCCAGTTGAGTTTTGAAGTTACATGCTTTCTGCCAATGTGATTTGGATTTGCTCTACTATTTTTAAAACTGTAAGAAATGTCCAAGCCTCTGCCCAGCCCTGACCCTTACGTTTAGTGCACTTATCGTGGTTGGCATCCTGTCTGAGGCAGGAGATCAGTCAGGAAGTTAACCAGGGGTCCAGATGCTGCTCTTAGAAATGCACATGCCAGAGCCAGTCTTCCACTCGTTTCAGCTGCCAAATTCCCTCCACACAAATGTCCATGGTTTCTGGCTCTCACATTGGGGTAGTTAGAGGAAAAGCCTGAAGAAGAATTTTTTCTAGTCTACAATTAACAGGGAGGAGCAGTGCCAGGGGAGTAATACCGCTGACATACGCTGGCATGCTTTGCATTACAAATTACTGCTTTTCAGACAGAGAAAGTTCTTGTTTGATGATGAAGATTTGCACATGTGATGGGACAGGCAGTACACAAGCTATGCCCTGAGGAAGGGGGTTTGCTTAGGCTGCTTTCCACTTACAGGTAACACTGAGATAAAGATGCCTAAATGTTAGATAAATATTGCAATTCCTACCCCTTCTTTGCTAGCAAAGACACTAATCTAACAAGAACTGCTTACAATGTAGACCATGGTTGCTACCAATCTTGTAATTTATTTTCCTCCAGTCACCTGAAATCCCATCCCGTGGAAAGCCAGGACTGCATTTCAGGCTTTGTATGATACCAGAAAACTTCACATGCTAGGAATGTTGGATTTGGGGGTTTTTGGTGGGGTGTTTTTGGGGGTTTCTTTTTTTGGTTTGGTTGTGAGGGTTTTTTTGTTTTGTTTTGGTTTTGGTTTTGGTTTTGTTTTGTTTTGTTTTGTTTTGTTTACTAAATGAGGCCTGTTTTAGTATAGACCTGTCTGAGGTTCTCAATGATGTCTCTGCTGTGTGGGAGATGCCTGCCTTTTGCTGAAAGTCTGGCTCTGTAGGTGCTGAAAGGGCTTTTCTTCAGTCTCAGTGCTTGAAGATCAGGGCTACTTTTGGTGAGCATACACCATACTACTGACTCATAGTAGGAAAAAAAACCAACTGAAAAGCCAAAGCTGAAGAGGTGTACATTCCCCCATCATGATTTCAAGCTATGTTTAATCATTATGCTTCAAATAATTCATCCCATTAGTCCACTGACATGAAGGAACCTGAGACTGCAGGATCTATGAACACCCATAAGAATAGGGCATAATTTCTTTGGACCAAACCTAAGGGTCACCAGAGCACACATATGCACATGCCCATCTTGGTACAAGAAAGTGTGAGGTTTCAAATCCACAGTCACAATAGCACTTTCCAGAACATTAATGCTTTTAACATTCTGAACCCTGGAGTTTTTTTTCTTCCAACTTTAGATTACTCACTGAGATCTATATTGCAACCATGGACTGTAAGGTGATGTGGATAAGGGACCCTTACAGATCCCATTGTCATTTGACACCTTTATTTTGTTTCACAGGTCTCTCTGATCCCTCTAGGGTGTCTAGTTTGTTAGATCTGAGCCGTGCTAGGACTGCATTTCAAATTACAGATAATGGATATACAAATAATTAAAAAAGAAAAAAGTTCTTCACTCTAACATGGATTATTTTACCACAGAAGTGATTAACAGCAAACATCACAATTGAAATCACAAAAGGAATTGCTTTGAAAAAGTTTTGAGCAGCTAAAAATATAGCAGAAAGTAGAAGGAAGTAGGATTTAGGACAAAAGCTGGAATTCAACCTCAAGTATAACTATCTACAGTTACTGTCATAAAGATCTACTTATCAAAAGTATGTGCTAAAAGCCCCAGCACACACAGCAAACACTGTACTACTTTAACTGGCCTATTTAGGGCCCATTTTGCTCAGTGTACCCTTGGGGGTAAGACATGGTGGCAAGACTCACTTTTTGCTCAGCTCTCTAGATGAGGAGTCAGCACTTCTCACGAATGCCAGCAAAGTCTAGGTCATTTCATCTCAGATTTTATCTTTGTTTTAGTGGCACTTTGACTTTATTTTCACTACCCTGCTGTCAAATACATCTGAGCATTAGCACACATCTTTATAGTTCACCAAAAAGTAAATGTTTCAAAATGTAAAACTCCTCATACAGTTTTTTTAACTTTATAGGCCAAACACTAGTGCTATGAAATTAATTTTTTTCAGTAATGGAAGCTCTATTTTGTAGAAAATGGTAACCATTAATTCTGCTTTCTAAGAGCAAATGAACAAAATCAGTCATGCTCTATGAAAAAGGAGGATTCGGTCACCATAATAGAAGTACAGATGTTTTATTTCCTCTGTTTTCACCCAACCTACATTTTCCTAACTCGTGGATTTTACTATACAATCATATGTTAACAACAGAAGTGATTTTGCACATTTTAATGCAGTTGGAATAAAATGTGATACAGGCAGAAATAGCAACGGATAAGGGACAACTTAGAAAATATTTTTTTCCTTTTCTTCACTGTAGTGCTTGTGTACCACCTGGAAGGAACTCAGAAGGTTATCTGTGGGAGCATCAGCTACATCCTTTCTCTTCCTGGCTACTGTTTTCCTATCCTTAAAGGCATCTAGTGCTGGACACTCCAGAATTTCTCCAGACAATCCAATACAGGACTTCATAATCTTCCTATTACAAAGGTGGGATTTTTCCCCCTGGTATCTAATAAGAATTTTCCCTATTCCAGTTTAAGCCTCTCCCTACCTCTCCAGCTTACCACAGGCTAACACAGATGTACTCTTCTGCTATTTGCAGTAACCCTTTAGATACTTAAAGATATTCTTGGTATCCTCTCCTATCTCCTTTACAGTAGGCAAACACAGTTTGTCCAGTCTTCCTCCCACAGGTAATGTTTGTTGTAGATGTGGGGATTGCTACAATGCTCTGAACCTTCCCTAGATTATCTGCATCTTTTTTACCTGCTGTGACCAAACTGAGCCCAATGGGGCCAGATTTGTAGATAGTTAAAATTTCAGTGTCACCTAGAGTCACCTGGGTCTTGAATTTGTTTTCTAGAAGTGATACTGGGCACATCATAGCCCCCAGACTGTATGACCCTCATATAGCACCTGCATAACCTCAGACATGCTCCAGCAGCTTCTAGAACATACATGACACTCTTTCAAAGGGAACTGTAGGCCTCTGGCCTCCAGTCTTTATAATGATGGTGTTTCAGTGAGAGCATGACCCCACATTAATCTTCCCCTTTTTGCTCACAGACTTCACAGTGACATAGGGCAAGATGATGCACCTTGTTACTCACTGAGCTCTCCTTGTTTGCAGAGAGTAAAATCCTTCACATGAGGGAACTGTGTGTGGGAAGGATTAAGAATTCAGCAAGTTCTCCTCAAATAAATCATCTAACCTCTTTCATAGTGTCCTTCAGCTGCTAGAAAGCTTTTCACTCCCATCTTGCTATACCACATGCTAATCCTGTGGCTTTCTTGAGAAACATATCGGTACTGAACATCTACAGAGAAGCTACTTGGTCATCTGTTCCTTTCTTTGCAAAGCATCGCATCGTTCCCACTGTCACTAGACTTGATAGAGTCTTTGGGAAATTAGTTTTTGGCAGTGTTTTTTTTTAACAGACTTGGGGCCCATCATGAAAGAGAACAGCTTCAAAATTGCACAGTGAGGATCAGGCATGTGCAGTAACTAGATGAAGGTGAAACAGTTGTGCACCATCCTCTGTTGTCTGCTTTTCTCATGTGTCTGTCCCATGATTTGTATTCTTCCTCCCTGGCTATAAAGTCTGGTTGCTGGAGTTGCATATGAAGGGCTGGGAGGGGTTCATGTTAGCTGAGGGGAGTGTTTGTGTGGGCAGCAGAGTAAGTTGTGCTGGTCTGTATGGATGCAGGTACAGAAAGCTCAGGGTCCAGGAGTTCTGGTGAAAGTGGGCTAGATACACATACAACTTCTCATAGGGAAAGGTATAGAAAAAGGCAAATAACTGTCTTTGGACTATCTAGGAATAGTTGCACTTGTGTGGACCTGGAATGAAGGCAGGACAGGCAGGATCTGAGGCTGCTTAGTCACAGAGTGCTTCAGAGTGCTCCTACCTCCACATGGTCTACTCACTGCTGACTGCTGAATGGCCTGGATTCAGACTCTTTATGACAGTCAGGCTGCTCCTCAGCATGAACATGGCCTAAAAGCATCTCTCACTGGTTCAGACATCCTTTAATTTTGGTCAGTCCTGAAGGTTAAAGTAGTAAGATGAACAGAGAGCAGCCTATGGTGTGCTGACCACACAAGTAGATATATGCAAGCAGATCAGAAAGCCATAACAGCACAAGAGCTGGCATGTGATGGGTTTCCAAGTACTTACCCAAGATGCTGGCAGAATTTTTCAGCTCTTGTTGGTGTTACTGATGCCATCTTAGAAATGTCTTCCTAAGCAGTACTCACACTCATGAAGTATATTAGTAGTTTGGGAGGAAGTAAGATACTTTGAGGGCTACTTCCCTCTTTTTTCCTCAGGCTTTGCTAGCATCCTTCCAGTTCACCCCAGCTTTCCCCCAGTCCTCATTCCTGCTATGAAAACCTACCGTCACTCCCCCTCAAAGCCCCATCTCTGCCATTGGAAGGGAAATTGAAACCACTCTTTCCCTCCTGGGATAACAGGGAAAAGAAGAGCACTTCACCTTACCTTTAAACTCCCTAAAATAAGGGCTAAATAAGCTTGAAGGAAACTGCCTGGTGCATGTGTGTCCCTCTGGGAGCAGGGAGCTGGTGGGGGGAGGTTTGACTGACACATGTGCGCACCTCCCTTCCTCGTCTGACCTGGCGAGTCACTCCCAAGGATCGCCCCCGTACCCCACTCCCTGGTGGGATGGCATTCTCCTGCGAAGGAGTGATCACATTACCCTGGCCCCTTGTGTAATTCTGGTTCCCAGCAATTGTTTTCTGGTGACCTTTTATTGTTAACAATTAGCGCTGGAGTTGGAGCACAACTGGTGTAAGCATATTTTACATCCTCCTCAAGCAAACAAAAAAGCTGGGTGGGCACGAGCTTGTTTCCTGGTTCACACCCATGACTCCTTTGTGTCTCAGATCTCCTCCCACCGTGTGTCATAGTCAGCAAGCCCACTCCCTTACCTTTTGGCTTCCAGATAGAGTGACGTCTTCAAGGGATGCGTAGGCATGCTCTGCGTATCCCATTCTCCTCTCACATCCTATAAGAACTCTGCCTCTCCCTGATACTCAGTCTTTCCTTATCCATGAGGCCAGAAATGTAAATCCCTGTGCAACTGAGTACAAAAGAGCAAGTATGAAGGATGGTTTCTATTTATTCAAATGTACAGACCATAACATAAACACCACCCTCCAACACTATGCTTGGGGTGCTTGTGCGTACTTCTGTACAGTAAATACCGTAACAGCCAGATCCCTCTGCTCGGCCCCAGTGATATACATGTGCCCCTGGAGACACAAAGACATCAACAGTCTTCTAATCATCACATATAACACAGATTTTCTTGTCTCCTGCCACTTTATTAAACTTCGTTTGGGGAGAAGAGGCATAGTTGGCTGCCTGCTCCAAAACAGACAGCACTTCAGACCTGTGGTAGACCAAGAACAAGCCAAGTTTCTGCACTGCCCTTCCCAGATGTATAGCACTTTGCCAATAAGTCTTTGTCTTTCATGTGGGGGGAGAAAGGAAGGTAGGAAGGCAAAGGAGCAGGGGAAGACACTAGTCTAATCTCGTTTCTTGCAATATGGCATGTGTGCATGAGGGGGGTGTGTGGAGGGCGGAGGAGGGGAAGCTACATTAATCAAATCGTGATCCTTTTAGGCTACAATAGGTGATTAAAAACAACCACTTGAATTTATCCTGCAGCCTGCTGGCAGCTAAAACATAACTCATTCTTTCTGTGGATAGCTTCACTTAGCAGATCTGTTCCATGACTAATGAAGCCATCTCTCTGCTAGCGTGCTAATTCCAGACCCTTTGGGAAGGACCTCGGCTGCAGCTCACTGCATGGCCCTCCCCTTACAGGCTCCTTATGGCCACCCTGCAGGTCCCTCCTACTGCCTCCTCTGGGCTCTGGAAAAATGTGAGAAAATGCTTCTCCCTTAAATCTGCATTAAGAGAGCTCTGCTTTGCAATGACATTTAAGGACAGATTTTCTGGGGTGCTTCTGGTTTTATCTGAGACATTTGAAAGCCACATCCTTGGCAATCCTCTTGCCTGCTCCTCAGTGGTGTGTAATCTGATCTTGCCGTACCCACTGGCCCTGGGGAGAGTCACACATTTCACCAGTAAAATCATAGTTAAACTAAACATTAAACTGTCCAAGAACTGACTTCCTCGACAGCTCTGATTCAGGCTCCCAAAAA
Source organism: Megaceryle torquata (assembly GCA_024611175.1). Lineage (NCBI taxonomy): Eukaryota > Metazoa > Chordata > Aves > Coraciiformes > Cerylidae > Megaceryle > Megaceryle torquata. The sequence goes on along the minus strand of JANIJG010021460.1, from coordinate 108,552 downwards.
TGTTCTGCATGGTGAATCATGCTTCCTTCTGGAAATGACAGAACTTCCTCATCATGGTGTTCTAACTTGCCCTCTCCTTGTCTCCGGTGCTATCAGGAAAGGATTGAATTGCATGCCACATTTTTTCCGTGGTCGGCAGGGAGATGCATCCTTTTTGAAGAGGAAGAATTTCTATGAGTCAAAAGATGACAAACTGAAAATTAGTACCAGCCACAGAAATAAATGACAAACAACAACACAAAGCCCCGTAGAGGTGGCCAGTGGGTGTATATTGGATATTTGCCTTTCTGGCAACTTGAGTTGCCTAACTATTGCAAGGCAAACTCGCTTTTCACAACTGAAAGTAGTAACAAAGTTGAAAATGCTAGTATTAGCTGTCTGTCTTGCTTTCCCGTGCCTGGTTTGACAGGTCTTAACTGCTTGCAGATCAGGTAAGGCAGTGCTGTGCATGAAAGGTCCCAGAGTCCAGTCCATGTCTGAAGGAAAATCTTATTTGCCACCAACGCAGCAAGTGTGTGGGGAAGGGGAGGAAAAAGGGCAGTGCTTATGATGGCTTGTTCCAATCAGACTTGTACAGAGGACTTGTTCACAGCCATTGTGTTGACAGCAATTTACAGAGACAGTTTGCTGCACAGAACTTCAAAATCAAAACAACAATCCTCTTCCTAGACTTCCCTCCCCCCCCCCCCCGGGCACCCCTTCCAATCAGCCAACTAAAAAATTCATTAAGGAATCGCATAGCCGCCAAATGATTA
>JANIJG010021460.1:43423-107787 GCA_024611175.1 Megaceryle torquata | reverse complement strand
AACCAAACAACAACCCTCTTCCTCCCCCCCCCCCCCCGCCCCGCAAACCCCTATGATTTACTGAACAACATGTAGTTGGGATAAATACCTTACCATATGGTAAACGATGACTTGCACTGGAAATCAAAATTTTAGCAGCTCTTTTTGTTCCTTTGTGTACAAATTTTTAACTCCCTCAGAGCCAGGGCAGGTGAAAGCCCAAGATCCACAGGCTGTCTAGTCATTAGTAGTTGCCAGGCTATGGGCATTCCTGGGATGAAATCCTGTTCCAACCCAAATCAGTGGCAAAATCCCATAGGAATTAATTTTCAACCTTTTTTAGCCATAATATAATGGGAGGGCTTGGACATAAAAAACTGGAAAGCAGTTGAACGGAAATATAAGGGCAATTACTCTGACTTCCCTAGAGCAAACTTACCTTCCTTACCTAGACATATTGCATAGTCAGCAAAGTAGTATGTCCTTGACAGGAAAGAGGAGTAAATACTAAAATCAGTAACTTTTCATACATTTTATCTAAATGCCGTTTTCCAAGACTGATTTAGGAACACTCGTTGCTATTAAGAATTAAGTTTGTTTTCCTGCTCTTTACATTGTCCTGAGAAATGGTATTATTTCAATGCTGATGTTGCATTTTTTTGACAAGGTGCACAGTTGCTGCCCATAGCAGATGAAGAATATTAGAGGCAAGCATGAAGAAAAGAAGCAAAATAAATGCTTAGTCCATCTTAGCCTGGTTTGCTTTTCCTGCTGCACAAAGTAGGCTTAAAGCACAACTAAAGTAGAAGTCAGGGAACATAGAAGTGGAAGAAAACTCCTGAACCATCAAGTCAAGCTGCAGGCAGCCCAAAGTCTTGGGTCCTTTTCATAAATGGCTCAAGTGAAAAGAAGATGTTTTGCTGCTTCTTGAAAGGCTACCCCAAATCTTACTCCTCCAAGTTATATTTTTCTGATTTCTTCCACAAGCTTCTTTGTGGTGTCCATTTTAACTCAAAAATTGCTAGCAACATCAATGCATGATAAAATGTAATGCTTTGGGGCAGCAGCTGGTTTGATCACAGGAGGAATAAATATTCTTAATAATGACTAATAGTCAGTCCTTAAAATGCATATATGGGCCATGCAAAAAGCCCTGTGCTGGAGTAGCTTACATAATAAAAGTTACCTCTTATTCATGACTCTGAAACCATGAACCTTTAGCAGACTGATCTGTAGCTGCACAGCATGGGGATAGATACTGAATCCCAAGGACTGCTCAGCAGTTTTGCAATCATACAGGACCTTGCCAATTTGCTGACTCATTTCCTTTGGTCCCTCAGATGAAAAACAAGAGGTCTAATCCCACTGCCACTGTACATGGTATGTCTCATCAATGGTATCCAAACCAAAATAATCTGAATTTATTAGGAAAATTCACACATCAGAAGTATGTATACTCATGGAAACGTAATTGAAACAACACTCGGAAAGAACATTTGGTTGGGTTTTTTTTTTTAATTTTGTTGGTTTGAACACTGTAATCTTAATGTAGAAAGACTTACTTTAATCCACAAAGAGAGAGCAGTGGGAATTAGAAATTATCTATTTTCAGCATCAATGTCTGTTTCATTTTTTATTCATCTGTCTTTCAGATGAGGGTTTGAGCCCAATTTCTGCACAGCTGTTGGCAAATCTCCCCTTTACAGCAGGGGAAGAGGTTGATCATTCATCTTTGGAAGACACTTTATATGTCTTCTGTCACACAATAAGCACATGCAAGAAGAACTTGTCCAAATCAGATAGGCTGCAACACAAGACCAAGGACTTGTTTCCCGGAGAGGTAAGACTTAGTCTGCAGATGGGTGCAAGCCTTGCATGGACAGGAGAGGCACAGCAGGACGAAAGGGGTACTTTGGGGAAAAAGCAGACTAGTGCCAGCTTTTGTCACTGTGGTTGCAATGCAAGATGAGGACCTGGCAGGCAGCAGTTGTGGCCAGAAGGAGCTTTGAAGTTGGGAAAATGCTGGCTGGAGTGAGGAGTAGAGGACATACTCCCAGCACCAAAAAGTCTCCTCATAGCTCTGACGGGTCATATAAAAATGCTCTGTGTTTGGGCAATGCTTGGCTATATAACATATAGTACTTATCAATGGTGACATTCCTTGATGTATGGATTTAGAGGGTCTGTTTGCTCTCACCTCCCTTAACATCTGTGAATACCACAGCAAGTAGAAAAATACCATTAAAATTCACGGTAAGGTTCTTCTCAAAGTGCTACCCTGTAAAATAAATAATTCAGGTACTTTGCAAACTGCTCAAGAAGAAGAGAGCTATCTTCAGAAAAACTGTTGAAATCAAAATTGCAAAACTTTTCTGTTTCTTTTAGTGAACAAGCTGGTCTCTCTCTTCTACAGATCCACATGTGCATGAACACATAACCATGGTTATGAGTTCTTTTTTTCAAACAACTCCTTCCCATACACACCCTCTTCTCCTCCTGCCCTCTCCACATGCATGCATTTAGTCTCTCCTTTTCTGCTCACAGACAGGCTGACTCTGCCCTTGCACCCACAGAGATGTAAAATGACAACCCCAGGGCCCAAGTGATCAGTGCCCAGCTAGCTGCTACCACCCAAGGAGCTTCAGGGAAGTTCATCCTAGCTATCACTCTGCTGTTGATTACTTGACTGTGGACTCATCTACTGCAGTCCTGTGACACTCCACCAGCTACCCAGGGCTGAAGCAGGTCAGCACGTGGCTAGAGATGCCTTCAGAGGGTTGTGGCATGTACTCATGGTGAGTCACTAGGAGTTCACCAAATGAAACAAATCCCAAGCACTGAGCAACTCTGCTGACTGTGTGCCAAAGAAGAAAAAGGATGGAGAAAGTTTTGTTGTTGCTTTTTTTTCATGGTGATTAAAGTTCAGTCAAAAAAGGGCTCCAGGATTAGAGGGAGGAAGCTAAGATCATTAGAGAAATAGAATTAAAAAGGAAAAAGCCAGCTGAATGGGAGCTGAAGCCCACAAGACATCACGTTCTTCTCACTGTTGAAAAATGGTTGTGAGAAAATCAGAGAAGGGAATGACAAGTGGGTGGTGATAGTCTTCACTGCAAGGGTAAGGCTGTCCAAACAGGAGTGCAGAAAGACATGAAAAAAAGAGAATGGAGTTGTTGAGAGAGGTAAGTAAGAGCTGATGTATGGTTCTGGAGGAGCTAAGGAGCATAGAAGAGTACTGACAGCACCTACCGTGCTATTGAGTATATGCTGCAGGAGAGGAATGCAGGGACCTAAGTCAGGAGTTATGTCTCAGGAATACATCTGTTTTGGTGTTCCCCTTGGCCATATGTAAATTTTCTAACCCTGTTCAATGACACAGGAAGAGTAGCTGGGCCTGTCATTAGCTGAGTAGGCTATGTTCTGCTTTTTTTCCACCCTGGCCTCTTGCTAATCCACTATTCATTGTAGGAAGACAGAGGGAATAGGTGACATTGGGCAGTTCCAGTCAAGTCTACTCTCAGTAAGGAATGCCTCTGAAGCAAGGAGGCTGATTTCTGCTGGCCTGAGTGAGCTGTTCATGGTCATTTGTACTGACATGGTGCTGGTGGAGACCAGAGAGGCCCAAGGTATTCACCAGGGTGTTCCTCACATGAAGCACAGGTAAGGCTCAGACAGACTGCAGGCTTTGGTGAACTTGCAGTCCTTTGCCGAGGTAAATTTGCCAGGTTTTACATGCTAGAATCCATGAAATATAAATCCAGCATAGCATGCTAGCACTTCCAATAGCGCATGCTAACTGCCTTGCTGGAAAAAATGAGAAGTTGTTGCAAAAATACCAGAAAGTTGCATGGTTTTACACATAGGATTCAGGACATGCTCATATTATATAGAATATTCAGCAATTGTAATGATACATCAAATATGTGCCCAGAAGTTAGCTCTTGAGATGTTTGTGTTTTGAGCAAGAATCCTTTCAAAACACTTCCCCAGGCAATTGGTAGTTTAGGACTGAAAAGTTTATCTTGGTTTATTGTGACTGTTCTAAAAGGAAAAAAGACTGTGGGGATATGATCCTTAGCTGTTGTAAATTGGTACTTCTCCACCAACCTAAGCAAACTTTTGAGTTCATACACTGGCTATAGAGAGTCTGGACCTATTCTTCAGCTACTTAATCCCAAAGATTCTTGCAAAGAATCAGTTTGGTTTGAATGAAGAAATACTAGATGCTTTTCAGCTTTATTGTATTGTCAAGTTGCTAGCACCAACAGATAAGTCCAGGCATTACTTGTGATCCTCTATGTGATCAGTGTTTGACATCTAAGTGCTAGAATGGATTTCTCAAGCAGATAGCTGAGACCGATGTAGAAATGTTAATTTTTGTAGCTAAAGAAGCCAGTCACAAATACCTATTAAATAGATGTACTGCTTCTGAGCAACAGCTGGTGGGGAATGATGACTTTTGCTTGGCACTATGTATCTTATCTATGTAATGTTATTTTCTGCACATTTTTCAAGTCCCTTAATAAAGTGGAAACTATAGAATATCTTGGTGCCAACTGTGTTGCTTAGCCTATGTTTCCTCTAGTTGCCAAGGACAGGAAAAATGGGATAAAGAGCTGCTAGTAAAACAATTTCCAGGACTGATGAGTTTCTTCCTTGTAAAAGGGCTCACTTCAATTTAATGTTAGTTACTAATGAATGCTTGGCATTAGGGACTAGCACCTTGATTTATATTTCCTTATGATGTACTTTTGGCAATTGTCCAGGCTTTTTTTTTTTTTTCCTCCTTAGTGCTTCATTGATTAATGGAAGGATGCAAATTGGTAAGCCTTAGTATCAAGAAGTCAGAAATTCTGGATTTGGTGCATCCAGTTTGCATATGTAAATTTGTATTCCTCAAATGCATCACCCTTTTGAGAGGCAGCCTTGCTAAGTCTATATATTTATGAATGTTAAATAACATGGAGACAAAGCTCATGACTTTATAGCCTGATGGGAACTTGGTGATTAAAGTAGGAATTAAATAATTATTTTTTAAGCGTATGAAGTAACTTTCTAAAATTTATAATATTCACGGTTTATATAAAGAATTAATATTCTGAACATTGACATAGCAAAGTATGAATTAGTATGATTTAAAAAAAAATATTAAAGACATTCTTTAAGATTTTTTTTTCCACTTTCATAAATTCATCAATCTATGAGATCCTGACTTATTTTATATAATTCAGCTTAGAGTTACCATGTGGCTATAACTCTCTAAAAATTAATTCTTTCTTTTATCTGAAGATTCCACTTTCAAAAGATTTAAATAGTACTATATGCCAGAGATTGCCACAAATAACTTTCCTCTTTACAAATAGCTGTTGCTGCTGTTATTACCAATTCCAGCACAGCATAGGAAAAAATACCCTCTATCACAATGATCCCTGCTCCCAGTCCTATGGGAATGAAACCTAAACTGAGCTGGGATGATGCTGCCATTAGGGACCACACTCTGAAAAAGAAAAATGGTGTGATCTTCAGGAGTTATGCAAAATGAAGAAGTTGTAGACATTTTATGTACAGTCCCATATGTGTGTGTGCAGTCAAGGGGATGGCTGGTTAGGGAAATGCCTGCTTAGACTGGAAAAGAATTCTGAAATTAATATTTAAAAGAAAATATGACAGCACAACCAGGGCAACAGTAAAGTTACAGAACACTTTTACATGATGATTTCCTTGGCAATGAGGCCTGGGCACAGAGGAGTCTGTGTCTGTGGATGCAGAAGTAGGATATGTATTCTTACATGCCTTGACTCTTCATGGTTTTGGTTTTGTTTTCAGATTTTATGCTAATTGTGGCACATATAGAATGATTTTAACATACAACATAAGAATTTTTATTTGTCTGAATTATAATACCCCATATGCAAACGCATCTGTTCTTCACTGTGTTACATTTATTATTTGTACTATGGTGGGGCCTCAAGTTTCCACCTCAGATCAGGGTTCCAACTTGCTAGGCAATGCACAAACACATAATGGGAAACACGCTGCCTTGAGAAATTCTGTCTAAATTGAGAAAAACAACTCAGGGTGGGAAAGGAAAACAGCTAGAATACCATTCCGTGGTAGCTTAACCTCATCTAAACTGAAGTTCAGCAGTCCTACACCTCCAATCCAGACCTCCAGTTGCCCGTTCGGTGGCTTAGACTGGCTCACAGCTTGAGTAACTGCATCCCAGCAAGGAGAATAATAGGATCGATCTGAAATTAATCACCTCTTTTTGGTAAGGTTAGTTTAGCAGCATTAGCTCCCTGAAGTGACTCACAGTGCAGCAATATGAGCACCTATGCTGGCACGAGGGGCCATGGTGAGATGGCAGAAGCACAACAGCCTGGCCTAGGTTGGTATAGCCTGCTATGTAAGCTCACATGTGGGGAAGCTGCACCTGTCCCATCACTACAGGCTCAGTGCTGAGTAGGAGAAAGCAGTGTGCAGTGTCACAGCTCCCTGCCACCACATCACTCTCTGCACAATGCCCCTTGTTCCGCAGTGCTGCAAACCTCGTCTGTCCTAACTGCCTGGTGATAACAAAGCACTCTAGGAAGGATCCTGCAGCCAGGATCAGGCCCTTGCCTACAAGAACAAGTAGGGTACCCAGAACTGGACAGGTCAGGCAGAGTAAAATCTCTGGTACATGCTAGCAAGCAGAGTATGTGCAGAAACCTGACGTCCCATTCCTTCTCCCCTATGTACATGTGTACATGCCCACACAGTGGTACAGAAGCTGGAGAGTAGCATATGATAGTCAGTATTTCTGGATCTTCAGAGCAGAAACTCAAGGCTCCTGAGTCTATGATGAGTTCACCAGGCCATGGTCAGTAGATACCATTTATGAACCCTTTGATCTTAAGTGTTATGTTACTAACAAATGGTGCGCATTACATATGTTCATGCCACAGAAAGCAATGAGAATGGTTTCCATCCTCAGATCTGTGTGTGCTTTCTGCTCCTTTCATTTTCAATTTGCGCTCTTGTTTTTAAAAGTCCACTGGGGCATGCTTCATCTCAACATTTGGTTTCTTTCTTTGTCCTCCTACTGCAATCTGTTACCTCTTCTTATCTAGCGTTATCCCTTTCTTTATTCCTTTACATGGTCTTGCATCATTGCTGCTGCTACTAGGAACAAGCTGCTTGCCTTCAAAGGCATATATTTATCTTCTTTTTTTTTTTTTTATTCTCATTTTAAAACACACGTTTTTCCTGTATGTACAACGCAAAATTGTTCTGTCCTTCTCTGCTATGGGCCATGAAGAATGCTTGCTTTAATTTACCCTACATGCTGTGCTGTTGCATTCTTCTTGTCTGTAATTTATGCCACATACTGTGCACTCCCTTGTATTATACAACATAAAGTTGCCAGATGGGTGAGTGCAACGTGTGCTTTAAAATGAAGGCTTTAAGGCAACTGCTGAATCCAAAGCTGCAGAGCAAGTCAACACCAAAAATGAAAGAGCATTTGAAAATATACCCAAAGGGGTCAGTAGTTACTATGTGGAGCTAACATTCTGAGAAACACTTGGTAATTAGCATATCATGCTATTAACTTTTCCTTGAGATTTATTTTTTCCTGATTTCTTTTCATGGTGTATGATGGCAAAAGATGGAGCCAATAACAGGGCATTAATGGGAAAGAATGATATCTCATACTAAACCAGGAGCAGTCACTTTTCAGAATGAACTGGTGTCCAGCCCTTGGAGATTTGTTTGGCTGTGGTTAGGGGGGTCAGTTTGGCACTGCTGGGGTGGAATCTGTAGAAGATATTCAGTGTATGGGGTTTTGATTGTTCTTGACTCCTTTTCCTTTTTTTCCTCTTCCCTTTTCCTTTTCCATTTCCTTTTCCTTTCCTATATTATATGACCCTAGGTTTTATTTTACCCTGTCTGGGCTGGATAACTGAGGAGCTATAGCTCTCAGCACTACTTTACACATCACATGCTTCCCATGGCAAATGTTATCACAGCAGCTGCATAGCCCTCATCTTCCATTGCCTTGTCCCATTAACAGAGGACTACATCCAGAGGCTGATAAGCAAAATTTGCTCTGCTATTGCTGCCATAGGACACACTATGTGAGACTTGGCTGTGTACACTTTAGTCCAGCTTGTGCCTGGAGAAAGCTGATGTGGCCATAGAGGAGTCCTGCACTAACCAGTCCTATCACCCACCTTGGACTTACATGCAATAATTCATGGGGGAAGCAGGAATATCCTGAGTGAAATCTTGGCTCTGTGGAAGTCACTAGAAACTCTGCAAATGTTGGCTGTGAAACAAGACTTTTTTCCTGCTGATATGCTCAGGGAGGCCATGGTCGCTGACACCAGCAAGAAGCGAGGTGGCTTGCTCAGCCAGCACTCCAGTAGAAGGAAAGGTTGAGAGTAACCATGCATTTCAGGTGCGCTATTGGAAACCAGGATGGGATTGCTAAACAGACGGTGTCACACTAAGCTTCAGCACCACCACTTCCCGAGATGAGTATTTTCAAAGAAAAACATGAGGATGGGGAGAAAAATATGGTTGAATGTGACAAAATCTCACTGTGATATGGAAGGGCCACTGGGGGGAAAGGACATGTGGAAAGAATCTCTATAGTAAAATGAAGGGATAGCACATCTATGCTAGCTAGCACTGGTAGCAGCAGCGAAGATGTACTAGCATGGCTTTTAACACACTGTTCACAACAAGAATGCAAGTTCGTATCATTATACTCTGGTGGCTGCCTGTGCTGAAGCCTGCATGGCCTCATCTTGATGTTCTTGCAACCTGAAATAGCTAGCTCAAGCTACATTAGCCATTCTAGTGCATGCTGCAATAACATCTTAGCAAGCAAGGTGCTGAATGGAGCAAGAATGAGAAATTGTCAAGAGGAGATGGATTGTCTAAATGTAGACCAAAATTAATCTGTGAGTTCACAGCTAAGAAGTGAAGATGCAGGACCATTAGTTGTCTTCTGCCTTATCTGTCCCCTTTGATACTAAGATTGAAACTGATAAATGGATATGTTGCATCACGTATAGCTAGACTATGTTTTTCAAATGGTCCCTGTTGTCCCATCTGGTGTAGCCTTAATTGCTTTAACTATGAAATTTGCACCAGAAGGATGAGAAATGAAAACAATCATATTGCTCATGATTGTGACCCTGTACTCAGTACTGGGAGGCCACACCTTGAGTACTGTGTTCAGTTCTGGGCCCCTCACCAAAAGAAAGACATTGAGTTACTGGGGTGAGTTCAGAGAAGGGCAACCAAGCTGGTGAAGGGTCTGGAGAACAAAGCCTATGAGAAAAGCCTGAGGGAACTGGGATTGTTTAGTTTGGAGGAGTTTGAGGGAAGACCTTCTCGCTTTCTACAACTACCTGAAAGGAGGTTATAGTGAGGTGGGTGTGACTCTTCTCTCAAGTAAATGATGACAGGACTGGAGGAAATGGCCTGAAGTTGCACTACGAGTGGCTTAGATTAGATATTAGGAAGAATTTCTTTACTAAAAGAGTAGTCAGGTGCTGGAACAGACTGCCCAGACAGGTGGTGGAGTCATCATCCCTGTAGGTAGTCAAAACCGTGTAGATAAGGCACTTTGGTACATAGTACATGCTCTGTTGGGATGGTGAGGTGGTTTGGATTTTTTTTTTTTTTTTTTGGGGGGGGGGGGGTTGTTGTTGGTTTTCTTTGCTTGTTTGTTGACAGTCGGAAGCAGGGATCTTAGAGGTCTTTTCCAACCATGACAATTCTGTGATTCTGTTAAGAGAGCAAGTCTAGCAGAATGGGGTAGGATTGATGCTGTGAACACTTTCTGCGCTCCTCTACGCTGAGTGACATACATGCAGTATCTTCTAAGGACGCAGAGGTGCTTGGAGATATTTCAAGATGATTTCATTATCATTTACATTCAAATGTTTTAATTGTAAGTCATAGACCAGAGCTCACTAACATAGGTATTTGACATTTCAAATTTCCTTCTCAATTATTATTTTTTTTTTAATTTTTTCACCACTCTGAATAGTGATGGATTATGGTTTTGCTGGAGATTATTTTTAAAAAAAGCATATGAAGATCTTGTCTCCGATAGAATGAATTTCCTATTGACACTAAATTTGCAGTGTAATGGAACTGATAAATATATTTCACACTTAGTTTAACATGCCTTAATCAGGTTACAGGACTGAAAGTAAGTAACAAGAACATCTAAAATAGCTGCTGATATTTTCCTTTACATTCTATAAGGCTTGACTTTTTGATAATCAACCCATTTCTCCCATGCATCCTTATGTACTTAAGTTGGACACAATCCAGGAATTGATTAACTGTGCTTTGCAGCACTTGCTAAGTTTCTTTTTCTTCTAGAGGAAAAGAAGAAACTCAAAAAAGAGAAACTTAGTGTGATAGTGCCTGAAAAAGAATATTACATCATGGGGACTGAAAATAACTAATATGCGCCTGTTTGTCATGAGTATGTTTCCCCTTTCTGTATGACAGCCATTAGATGAGATGTGTCAGTGCAGCCAGCACAGTTGCTTCTTCTCTAAGGATATATATGCATGTTCATAGGAATATATTTAATTTCTGTTTAGGGCTTTCTCTCCATCACTACCTAACTTCCCGTTGCAACTAAATCCTGTTATTTGGGAATTGGATGCTTCTGGACTGATTTATTAGTGAACCTCTGATGCTAGTCTCACAGCACAGTGTTTCAAGAGTAAGAAATCAGAGCAGTGTTTTCCAAATCCCAAATTTAAAATCTCATTTTCTGAGCCTCTCCAAACACCTTTCTTTACTGCCTATCCCAGTCAAAAATGAAAAAGCACACTGGAAGATCCCAGACACTCAAAGAGCAGAGAGAACAGAGCCTTCTCCTTGGAGCTCTTGGCTCCCTTCACAAGGCCTGATCTGACATCTCATGCAATGTTTTGCTTCTCTGTTGTAGTGGTCTGAGAACAATGTATCTCCTTCAAGCTTTTCATTCCTTTGGTTTGGGTGTTTGCAGTGTCATCAAGAAGGCTTGAGGCTGATATGTTAATTCTCATACCAGTAGGATAGATTTCAAGAGAGAAATCTGTCATATGGTGAGAAGAGGAAGAACACATACTGGATTATTCAAGATGAAAAACTTCTGTTTACATGACTAAGACTTAGTCACATACCTGGGACAGAGTCCTATATTGGCCTTAAAACTGATGTGAAGGGAACATCCTTAGTTTTGCCAGGGGTGGGAGTTCAGTGCATTTTTCAGGGATGAAATTCTAAAGAACAGAGAAGGTCAGTTCAACCTTGTGGTTGTGGTTACGGATGAGCAAGAAAGCTTAAATTACACTGGAGGACAGCTCCTTTAGTCACAGGAGCCTGTAGTGCACTCTAAATCCTTTATAAATAAATACGAGCACTTTGTGTTTTTACGGCAGTAAGCACACCGATAAGACACAATGATTATGTTGTTCTTATTTAGCTTTTCTGATGATAAAGTCCCTTATTCATTGCTCAAGATCACAGCTACGTAGCAGTCCGTAAACAGAACAACCAGGCACTTTTCACAAGTGTAATGCAGTAGTTTTTCAGCAGAGCTCTCCTCTTTCCTCAAAGTTTTAAACGATAAGCATCAAGGAAAAGAGAAAGAGTTAATTACATTTGTGTTTAATCACTCCAACAGCTCATTCTAAATCTGTTGTATTGTTTTGCATGTCTGGCTGAATTCAGCAAAAGAATTGGTTTCCTTCATAAGCAACCCACATACCATGCACAGAATTGCTTAGACATGGATCTCTGCAATTTTTTCCTGAAAACTTTCCTCTTTCAGACATGTGAATGCTGATGGCTGAGATTCTGTGCTGTGCTGCTCCTGGTTGACCCTGGGATCAGCTGCACTTTTGATTATCCCTGCTCCTTTCAAAACCTGTCCTTGTACCACAGTTGACACTGCAGTTCTGTCTCCTGAAATGCCTGCTCACAGAAATCTCCAGATGTGGTTTACAGCTCCTCCCTGCCACTCATGTGCCCCCAGTGTTTTCCTGGCCAATGCTGGTTGACTGTATGTGCTTGCTCAGCATCACTGGGTCCATCCAAACCTCCCCAGGTTCCTCAAACAACTTCCTCTAAATTGTTCTAGGAGCATCATCCTTTCACTGAAGCCCTATTAGCTCAGTAAGAGGACATTTCCCACTGCTTTACCTGGCATCTGCTTTCATTAAGTAATATTAAAGTTTTCACTAGTAATATAACCAGAAGTAAATAAAAGCCCAAAGTCAGTAATGTTCCTACTGATTTATGTCACCAGTTGTAAGAAAGAACTGAATCAGATTTTTAATCTTTATTAGCCAGGTGATTAAGTATAAAATGGCTTTCTGAGAGTGAGAGTAGATGCACAAGATACATTTACCATGCACTCATGTTTCAAATGGCACATCATATTAGGTGGCATTTACAAAAACATAGCTGTACAATGTTGAAATGATGGGGCAGCCCTTTAATAAATCAAGTGCTAAAAAGGCCTTTTGTAAAGAGAAGCTGCATGTCAGGCATATTCTTATTATTACTTAAACCTAGTCAACTGAGAGGGAAAATTCATGTTGCCAACTGACAGACTGCAGCACTGTACTAACAGGAAGGCTATTTTAGTTCTGAATCGAGAACTGGATTACTTATTCAAACAGTAGTATTCAAGAAAACTGCAAAACTGTGTTCTTGTTCCATTTGCAGTCTGTTCCTAACTGTATCCTTTTCGCTGCACCATTTCAATGTATTGGTATATACACACACACAGCACCTTGGTTTCTGAAATTAGTTTCCCTGAACTTCTGGCTGGTTTGAACAACCATGACTTGTTTCCCATACATCTATTTCAATAACATCTCAGCAGCTGACAGCAGGCAGCTTGGACCCAGCTCCACATCAGCCCTCAGAACAGCTGCTGAGAAAGGGACAATATTTCTGAGCTACAGATGGGTATGCTCTCCATGGATATTGCAGTTTAGGTTCATGCTACTGAACTACAGATACTTGCAGTGATTTGCATGTGCTTTCATGCACTTTCTTCCCTGGGTGTTCTGAAGTCCCTAGGAGTTGTGCTAACAACTTCTTAATGAGTGCTGTGTCCTTATCTGCCAGTAGATATCCCTCATTTTGTGGAGAATGAAGTATTCGGCTGTTGAAGAAAATCAATTTACTAAAGAAATAGTGAGAAAAAAATATTGCAATAGCACTTAAGATAATCAATAGAGAAATAACGTAGATGATGCTTTGAAAGGCGAACGTTAAGGATTCTTTTGCCATCTAAGCTGTAGTCACTGGAGCAGAAAGCCTCCTGAGGTATCTTGATGTGAGGGTATGGAGATTGAGTCTTCTTTAAACCTCTTAAAACTGGGAAGAAGAGACAGCCAGTTCTTCCCAACTGCTGGAGAGCTGTAGGTACTTTCTCTCCATAGGGAGGATATATTCTTCCATGCTGAATAGCAATAGAAAAAATTCCATCCATGTTTCACAACGTATTCCAGTGAAGACTACTGTCATATGAATTTCAGTATCTCAAGGACAATTGCTGCTGCTCGTAGACAGCCTCAATATAATGAAAATTATTTGCTTGAAGAGTCCACAGATGCCTGTCTAAAGCCCTTATCAGCCTCCCACTGCCCTGCCTTGTGAACACAACCACCCTTGGAGGAAAGTTCTGCTGCACTTAAATGAAAATTGACATGCACAGTACTTGTTCAGACAAACTATAAGCACATATGACTCATCATTTCCCTACTTTGTTTTGCCTGCTAAGCAGCCATCAGCATTTACATCACAAATGATCATAAAAGAGCAAAAACGACATAGCAGTTCAAGGCTCATGCCTTGTGAGCTACTACAGGAAATTTGCAGTCCTCCCCCAGACTCTCCACCTTAACGTCCCCACTTTGAATATTCAATGGAGAAAATATTCTCAAGGCTCTACATTTCTTGCCTGTGACTTTTTCTCCATTCAATGATATCCTTTGGCTTCCCAGTGCTTACTCTCACAGTTTTGGATGACGCAAAAGCTCCAACTACACCATCACTCTGTAGCCAGGTAGCACTAGGATACAAAGAAGCATGGTAACATGTTGCATCAAATTAACTTTAACTGCAGCAGTTTATCTAGGTCAGCTATGCAACCCTGAGTACACCTTGGTTTTGTCCTGTCTCCTAGAACCATCCTACACAATGAACTGCAGCCACAGCATGACAAGACCACAATAAAGCTGAGATCAGAGAGCCTACCGTAGCTTTTTACAGTGCTAGAGATGGCCCTGCACAATGCTCTACCCTCCTTTGTGAGTACAGATTACCATTGCTCTCTTCATTTTGGGGGAAAAAAAGTTTCACTGGCAAACAAAACATAAGCAATTTAGATGCAAACACAATTTGAAATGGCAGGGTATGAGGGACTGATTTGCAACCACAGCCACAAGGAGCCCTGCCTGCATTTCATACTGTGCAGTACAAATGGTCTGATGGCAGTCCTTCAACATTGCAGCGGTCTTCAAAAAAATTCCTTTCTCATTTCTTTTCCTCCTTCTGCTTCTCAATACATTTTAAAATAAGTTGTTATAGTTTGAAGGGGTTTGTTTCACGTTTCAGAAGAAAGGAAAGGGTTATTTGTGCTTTATAATCTCAAGGGCTCAAAGCATGTTTTTTGTCAAAAGTTTCACTTGAGAGACAATCTTACAGGTGCTGGGATTTAAAGGCACATACTATACGGGGCTTGAGTCCTAGCTATTCTGGGCAGATGTTCCTCAGCTTCATCCTGTCCCACAGTACATGTGCATTAATGGTGGTTGGGTGGATAAATATGTGCACGCCCCCACCCACGCAACTGGAGCATTGCACTTGATTTTTCTGAAAGCACCCTATTTGTCAAGGAACCCAGAAGAAGTAGACAGAATTGCCAGCATCTTGCTATAAACATCAGCTGGGGAGGGAAAGATAAATTCCAGTCATGAATGAGAAATCCCAGCAGCGGCTTAATTTCCTGTCTAATGACAATAATTAAGTGCTTTCAGAGTATACCTCTGCAGGAAAGGCACAAGAGAAATATTAGAAGGAGCAGAAAGCATCAGACATGAAAGCAGAGAAATAGACATCTATGAACCTGTAGGTGCACTACAAGTCCCTGCTATGTTATGAGTTGTGTTGTAGTCCATGGCAATGTTAAAACTGTGACTTAGCAAACCTTGCTTGGTTGTTACCTATTTTTGGAGGCAGCTGTCTCAGTAGGCTCCAACATTTCTCAGACTATCCTTGCCCACCTCCTTCCTGCCTTCCATTCCATCCAGGAGTCAGAGTCCCTCTCTCCCAGAGTGGCAGGTTGGGTGGGTAACCCCTGAGTGTACTCCCTACCATCTCTCTTTGGTGCAGAAGCACAATGTTAGGGAGCTACTGAACAGAACAGCAAAAAAATGCTAAGATCCTGTTCTTGACTTCAGTGCCTATGAGCAGTAGACTAATTCTACTGATGACAATGCAATTTTGCTGATATGCTACTGTACATTTTTCCTAAAAGAACAAAACTAGTTAATTAAATATGCAGAAAAGGCAATTCACTCATTTTTCATCACAAATGATCACTAGCTGTATGAATGTCTTTTGGATAAAAGCCACAAAAGAAAGAAAGAAGTTTGTGCGTAGGCAACGCTTCAGTATTCCATCCCTGGTTTTGCTGCTTTTTCCTTTTCCTCTGAACGGCCAAATTTTAGCATTTTCATTTTCTTTAAATAATCCTTCTTGCTGTTGGGACAACTCCCTTTTAAGGCCATATTTTTTCTCAGAGGGAATGTTGACTGCATTTATAAACACCCACTTCCTTGGGTTTATAATAGTAACAGCAACATAACCTGAACTATAGTTTCAAGTAACATGCAACAATCACATTGAGACTACCAGCTTTTTCAGAAATGCTTCGGAAGCGTTGGTAATGCCACCGTGGTTTTATTTGCTATCCTCACAAAGTCTTTGAAAACCTCCCATCTTTCTCCTTCCTTATTTGAAAGTAAAACCCCATGCTTCTTCCAGCTCCAAAATGCATAGTGAATTTGGATGAGGCAGTAAATACTGAAGCAGGAAAATGCCACCCTCTTTATAAATTTAGGAATTTTAGGCAGGTGCAAACTGTGATCATAGAGAGAATTTCCAAGAACTACAGTGAAGACCAAATTTCACCATATGTGTAATTCTGCTCAAAATATCCACTTTAACTCCAGGGAAGGTTGCAAAAAAAGCCTAATGACTTTTCAGTTGATAGACTGCCATCCCTAGTGTAACTTACCGTAATCTGGTTAACTAGCTTGCTACTTTGGAAAAAGATCTGGTGTAATAGGGTAAAAATAATTTCTACTTTTAAAGTATGCACCTCGGTTAAGAAAAAGTCCAAAAAGATTAGACACGTGAGCTGCAGCCTACAGAAGTATCACTGACTTCCAAATATACCCTGCACTAACATGCCATCAGCACTGAGCCAAGGAATGATACGGGTGTCTGATCTTTACTGGCCTCACTAGTGACTGAAGTTATGTCAACCTTTCCAGACATGCAGATTTGGAATTGCTACCTCATATTTAAGCTATTGCCTGTGTGTCACCTCTCAGTATTTTGCTCTATGACCCCTATGACCCCCACTTCACCTGGAGTCAGATGTGTGTCTTCAGTGCAGTACCAGCTGAGCAGACCCTAAGGGCCTGATGCTGAACTTGTTCACATGGTGATAAATTAAGAGCAACTCCGTGGCTGATGGTGATACTGAAACACACAAGCCTGGACTCGGGTTCTTCATACCTACTGTGCAGTTTCTAAGTGGATGACTGGGAGGCTAAATGTAAAATGATCTACCCCACCCCCCTGGAAAACAAAACAAAACAGGGCATAAGAAACCCCAAACAAAGCCCCAACACATTGAATGTGTGGGGATGGGAGAAGAAGGGGGGGGGGGACACAACCTTACTAAAAACAAAACAGTTGTACCAAATGAGTTGTCATGGCTTTACTATAACATTCCCACAAAGAGAACAGAATTTTCTTTATTGTGAAATCTTCATTGTGAGCCTTGCTGCTCCTGGGAAAAGTCATATGTCAGAATAGAACAGTGTTTCCAAATATGACTAGTCTGAGCAGATAAACAATGAATGTCAACACAACATTCAAGGAAGTCTCTATCTGTGGTTAAATCCATTTCTGAGGAAGTTTGTATTCCTGTTCGGGTAGTAGTACACATCATGAATACCTATAGAGGTGCTTGCCTTTGTACAACAGATCCTATTAAACTCCCATTAGAATTCCTGAGATCCCAGTTACTGGCAGCCGAGGAATCAGCTGGTTTTGAGAACATCCTGCAGCATTATCTGCTGAGTTCAAAACTTGGTATTACATTTACTCAAGACTCTGTGGTGCTTAAGAAAATGACAAAATTAGTGACATGCTATTCTGTGGTGCTTAAGAACATGTTAATCATGGTGTTTAGTGATGACCTGGCAGTACTGGGTTAAGGTTAGGCCTGATGGTCTTAAAGGTCTCCTGCAATCAAAACAATTCTGCAATTCTGTGAATATTCTCACTTTTTTTTTTTTTAACCTGATTAAAAAGCTGGTGAATTTTCAGGTTCAATCTCCTATACCTCCCAATTGTTGGAGTTTTTTTTGGGGTGGGTAGGTGTGTTATACTCCCACTTTGGTTGTTCTAGGGCAGGGAGTAATAAACTTCAGAGGACCATGAAGTCCTCTGAAGTAGGAGAAAGACTCCAGTTCTTTGCCCTTTCTCATTACAAACACTGGGACCAAGCTCATCTCATCCTTCAACAGAAGTGAAGCCAACATGTACTATCAGGAGGAGGTCCTTGAGAAGCAAAACATCATTGTAACAGTCCTGCTGCTAGGCCTACTGCATCCAATACCTCTATAAAGCAACATGCCTAGCAGTCTTGGGGAGCAGGTTTTTTCTACCTCAAGCCACCCTCTTTTTCAGTTGTGTATGCTTTGACTACCTAATCACAGCTGCATTTCTACTCTTTGGATGTATGAACTTCGATTTCTTTGCAGCAGAGCAAGGTTTCTTTATTAAAGAAATGCATCCCTCTGCAGCCAAGCAGTCTAAAACTTAGGGGTCAGATCAATCTGCATGTAATAAGTTGGGGTCTCCCACTTCTTTGGGTTATATTCTAATTTATATAGGCTGTGGCATTAAAGGCAAGAACTCTCTTCTGATCAGCATCCAAAGCCTTCCAAAACTCAAATCCTCTCCTTTGCTGTCCCACTTCTCTTAAACATAGATAAAACACCCTCACTTTTGGTTCTCCACAGATTTTGCATAAATGCCATCCTTCCCTCAGAGCTAAGAAGCCACTCAAGAGATGCAGCATTTCAGACTTCCACTCAAACCAGATTTTCACTTGGGGAAGGAGGAGAGGAAAAAGACTGGTCCTTAATTTCCCTATGCCTCAACTCCCCATCAGTAAAACAGGGACATTATAAGGCAGATAAAGATCCCACACACTTCGAATGCATTCTGAACAGCAACTTTATTTTGTAGTCCTGCAACACAGCAGAAGCTTGGATCCAAGAGAGCACATTAAATCACACTGTCCTTGTTGTTAGGGAAGAACCGAAGGGAATTTGGCCACTGGAAAGGTTTTGTTTTTCATGACACTCTTAAACACAAAGAAATCCAGAACCTTGGCAGTCTATTCCACCATGTAAATCCACGTCTTTCTAAATTACCAGAAAGTTCACTTGAGGTGAAAGTCTTCTATGAGAATTTGGCTTCTGAAACACTTTCTAACCAGTACCTCAAATCCTTTTTTCATCATTATCCACGATAGGTGAAGAAAAAAATGGGGTACCACTAGTCTTTGAGAATAGCATAAAAGTTTCAGGGGACTAATAACAAGACCAATGGGATATACACTGCATAA
This sequence comes from Megaceryle torquata, assembly GCA_024611175.1. NCBI lineage: Eukaryota > Metazoa > Chordata > Aves > Coraciiformes > Cerylidae > Megaceryle > Megaceryle torquata. Next base: position 88,859 of record JANIJG010021460.1, on the reverse strand, counting down.
TTAACATCCTTTGTTTCTTGGGAAGCTACAGTGACTTCCATGCTGCTGCCACATACAGCAACTATCCCTGGGCTTCAATTATACCTCTCTTACTGTGTCAGGTAAGCCACAGGCTGTTAACCAAGTGTGATTGAAATGCCTGTGCTAGTTTAGTTTAATAAATTAATGTGCTTTAGCATATAATAGCTCCATCTAGCAAGTGAACAAACTCTGCACAAAAGAGCACCCAAAATGTATGACACAGCATACCGGCGTAAGCTGCACCGATACCTGAGAACAGCTAAACATCTATCAGCAGGAAAGTCACACCCCTTGGGAAGCTGTCAGACCCAGGACTAGCTGCATGAGAGAAAGGATTAAGAACCTTCTGCAAAGCACACATAGGCTATTCAACAGGTACAACTTACTTTTACGTCTTTAGCTAGCTAATAGATCTGTAAGTAAACAGAGGGAGGGTTGTCACAATTCCTAATCCTACAGCTCATGAGTCAGTTCTGTAGTAACCATGACAAACACCACCACTGTGCTTTGCAGCAGTTGTCAGGGCTTACAGAAGTAGACAAAAGGTGGTAGCAGGTATGTTTTACACTTATTGCAAAGGCTACAGCTAGCCAGTTGAAGTATCCTTGGCTGTGCTGTTGTGATTTTAATGTATTTATGTGGATGTTTTGCAAAAACTGCAATTATCCAGTTATCTTTGTGTAAGTCTACAAGACAGACTTTTCTGTTTATGTATTACCCAAATGAACTTCATAAAACAGAAAAGGCACGCTGAAGGAAAGTAATGGCAGCTCCTGGTCTCAGCATCCATGACATGCTATTCAGCTGCCAGGATGCTTCTCAGAACAGGCACAGCTCACCTGCCTAGACTATAAAATTAACCAGGAAACACACAGGCAAACAGAGAAAGAATAATACCCAAAAGGTCTGATATACCACATATGTTTAGTGGAACAGTATACTGAATATCTAGAGGTGGGGGAAGGGAAGGTATAGAACCTTCCTCCTATGAGATAAAAACAGATTAAAAGGGTGTTTCCTATAATCTTCAACCCTTGTCCTCAGATCTGTCCAATACTTGTACCTCCCTAAAACCCTCAGCACCTACCCATTCAGGCATTGGTTGGCCAGCTTTAGGGCACAGGAAAACTACCTACCTAAAGATTCAGCCCAGGTCCCTTCAGAAATCTGCACTTCAATTAAAACTAAGTTTTATATAGATAGATTATCACTATAATGAACATTATGTGTGCTCCCTGCAATATACCTCTCTTTCTGGAATTAGCATGCAAGTTTTTCAGAAGAAAAAAAAACAGGTTTCTTGGAGACAGAATCAGAGATTCACCATATTATGATTCTGCAAGTGTCTTTAGATGGGAGAATTAACACCTACAGCAGGCAAAATGATTGACTTGAATCATGGCACCACTACCTTTCAGGAGCTTGACAGACACTAATTTTGGAAAGGTGTTTTGCATGAAAGACTGGTATTCAGAGCACATGGAAAATCAAGTCTGTGCGGGTGTTACTTAACAACCTACAGAACAAAACTTTAAAAGCAGCTAGAAAAATTACCAACAGATAAAGTTTGTTCATGTGTAGGAGCAGCAACTATTCTTTGAACCTTTAAAGTAAAATCACTGCTGTGTACATAGCTCCTGTTAGCTAAACAATGGTGTGCCCCTTCCTTAAAATAAAAAGCAGTTCTCTCATAAAACAATTCAGTGTCTTTGAGCTACTACTAGAAGCCACATGACAAGAGAAAAATGTCAATATTAACTGGATCTCAAGGTTTTTTTACTTTTACGAGTAGCCAGCTAGCCACAGACAGGATAGATTAGTAAGCTGTGGGGCTCTCTACTGCCAAGGACCACTCAAGCTCAACAACTGTAGAGCTTTGTTTTGCATACACACAACACCAAGGTCTAGCTTTCTAGTTTATTGTAAAAGCCAACATCTCTCAGTACAAAAACCCCCATGGACAGACAGACCCTACAAACGCTGTAGCACTGTGTGGAAGCACTTCTGTGCTACAGAACTTGTGTTATGACCCTTTGGGAAAGGCCTAGGCAGATAATGCAGAGTTCCCAGGGCTGTCTGTCTTGCCTGAAACATCTCTTCAGAAGACCAATTCTCAGCGCTGACTCAGGGGAGCATTTACAGAGTAAAAATGTACAAGCACATCAACATCCTTCAAGTCAGACGCCAAAGTTCACTTTTAAGCAGGTGTTTCTAGAGCAAATCCCAGATGTGTTTGTGCCTTTGGAAAACTCAGCTCATGCTGAGGGAAAGAAAGGTGCCTGCTGGAAGGTTTCCAAAAAGAATGCTCAAAAACTCTCAACCTGTCCTTTCACAGGTAGCTCCTCAGAGAATTCCTTTGTGCTGAGCAGAGCTGAGAAGACAGCCACAGCCCAGCCAGACTCCATCAACCAAACAGCCATAGAAAGCAGTTGTGCTCAAGACACAGAATCTGCTTATTTGTTCAGGACAGCAGTAGAGGTCTGCCCAGATCCCAGTTTTTTATAGCTTAATGGTAACCTGCCCAACGGATGGAGCTCTCCCTTTAGGAACGGCTATTCATACTTTGGGGCAATTAAAACACTATTCTGTTTTATTTAAAGCATGGTTTTAGCTTTTGGTTCCCACCCAATCTCATGTTTTAAATTCTTACTGCCCTTTTAGAAACTTAGCAATTCCAGTGTTGTGGGTTTGGGTTTTTAAGAAACTTAAAGAATGTATTTCTTACTACTGATAGGGCAGAACATGTTGTAAGTGCTGCAAGGTCAGACTGGATGTCATCCTTTCAGTCCTTTGAATTTTGATTTGCATAGAAAGAATAAACATAGACAAGAAAACACATCTCTGAGTTGAGATACTGACCACAGAATAGAGAAATAGTAGGCAGTGAAGCTTTCCTAATAGTTATCTAGAACCAGAAAGTAATAATATTATTCTTCCTGGTATTTAGATTTAACTAGATATCCCAGTGAATTCTAAAAGACAGACAGAGAACTCTAAGAAATATCAGTGTGGGAAAGTATTATATAAACCAAGACACAACAGAAAATACAAAATGATTAAAGTACTGTGATCTCCATTCTACTAGTCCAAACAGATCCACTGCCACTGTCGTCCAAGTTCCTATTATTTGCTCAGTTAATTGTGCAGGAAAGAAAAAAAAAATAAAATAAAAGAGCAGTGTGAATGCTAAACTCCCATCTCTGACTTCTGCAATAGGGATACAGCCAAGTTATTTAGCAGTTGCGTTCTCACCATTTACTGCCTTGACCTGACTTCAGAGTTGCTGGGGTAAGAGGGACAGCTCAGGCCAGGCAAGGGTGTCTCACTTTCCCTTCTGAGAAACAGCACATACCCTAATCAGTCCTTGTACTCATGAGCATCACAGAATGGAAGCACCATAAAAAATATGGCAAATGTTACTGTTGGGAGTGAAAGTTCAAAGAAAATGGAAACTGAGAATCCCACTAACATGATGTCACAGGATCCAGTTTCTTCCACTGAAGCCAAAGGCTGTTGTTAGTAGCAGTTTAATCAGAAGCAGCAATGATACTCTCAGTATGGGAGAGGAAAAGATAGGCATTTATTTATGCCAGTGTCACTGAAAACCCTATAGATGATAGAGTAAAAAAACCTAAAATAATGAAGTCACTCCTCAGTAGGAGTACCCACCACTTTTACATGCTTCTATTAGCCACCTAGACACTGAAAAATAAAGCAAGAACCTCAGAATAAGGTAACAGAGGAGGGTGGGTTTTTTTTAAAAAAGGTGTCTGTATAGAAAAGCAAGTAGCATGACAGAAAAATAAGAGGAACCAGAAGTACCTGCCCACAAAGGGGATTTCAACATCCTAAGTTTAACTGAAACAGAGGGGGAAGTGAAACCGAGTAAGAGAGGGCTCAAACATTATTAATTTGACCTGCTTTTGAATTGCTTTATGGTGTTTGCTGTATAAACAGTTGGGGTAGACCTACCTTATTCTGACATGAATGCTTAAAAGCATGAGTTGAACTACAAACAGGAACAAAGCAATGCTATAAAAACTGTTGGTATCTTCATACTGTTGAAGCTAAATGACCCACAGAAACATTGCAGAGTAATAATACTGCCATTTTTACAACTATTATGCATACACTGGTCAAGACTTCTGAGGCTACATGGAACGAAGCATCAGTAACAGCACCGAGAAAGTGCCAGTTAATATAAGAAAAGGACTTGACTATATCTAAGTCTTCACCAATTTTACAAAGTCACACACCTGGATGCCAACAGACTGACATTGTGGAAAACAATTTAAAAGCAGAGGACAAACATTTGTTCAACCTTTACAAGTGGCTTTCAAAGCTATACAGACAACCCACAGTTACTTCAATGGAAAGTGATTATTTGCACCAACTGTTTGCTGTAGGCAATTGGCTGTACATTTTTACTTAGTGTGTAAGTGAATGCATATTTCTTGAGCACAGGCAGGCTGATGCAAGTATCTACACTAGACATTGTGAAAAATCAGCTTATATTGCCTAGGTCCTACAAGACTTGGTGCAAGACTAGTTGGACAAAGTACACAGGAAAAGACACACTGTTCTTTGCACAAGAAGTTTTATTGGTTTTAACAAATGCACAGTTTAACAGCATCACTCCCTTAGGAACAATTCTGCCTCCTAAGTATTGCCCATCCAGGGGAAGGGTTCTGGATGCCTGCTGATCTAGAGCCACCTATGTATAGTCCAGACGGACAGACTTAGCCAAAGCATACATTCCTTCACTCTGTGTGGCCATCACAACTCTCCCGGCTTTCACAGTGGAAATGCAAATGGCACAGAGGTTGTAAATGAAGGGTTAACAGTACAGCCACATACTGTACAAGCTTCCCTATTTACTACTATGACTGTAGTCCAGGTCTGAAAGGACAACAGTCCCCTGCTATTCCAGGCCTAACCTTCTCAAATTGAAACTGCCCGTTTTGTCACTGCATGGCTGGACACAGTGCACAAATGAAGCACATGAGTTTTGGCACTGCTCAAGAAACAAGAAATCCAAGCATCTTAAGACATTATCTTAATCATCCCCAATTATTTCCAGGCACTTACTGTGTATAAGCCATGCTAATGTGCAGCACTTCTTGGGGGGGGGAACAACCAAAAACAAAACCAACAAGTTAGACATATAAATAGCTCCCTCACTACTCTCTTCAAGAACTCCTTGACTGTACAGCACACACATATATAGCTCTCCCTCTGAAGCCAAAAAGAGGAGTGAAGCATCATTACCAAAGCAAACTAATGGTTACACAGGCAGCAGTCACTAGCTTCTGCCTGACACTACTCACATATCTGAACATTTCAATCTCTTGAACTTTTTTTTCCCCCTCCTTAACTAGTTTCAGATCCACCCTGGTTCCAAGCTCTAGTTGACACCAGCTAGATCCCTTGTGGGAGAACAGAGGGGGAGGCAATTGCATTGTCTTCCTCAGAGATATAATGAAAGTAACTTGCCAAGAAAAAAAAAAGTTGTACAAACCGTAGATAACCTTCCACTTTGTATTTCCAGGCAGCTGGAAACCCAGCAGACAATGTAGCTGTTGCTTAACACACACAGAAATCTACATTGTATGCCAGGTTCATGCCCCAAACCTGGACAGTCTTCCCATACAACCAATAAAAAACAGCTGTGTATGTAACAGGTCACAGTACATTTCCTCCCCCAACATACAGTAGTCTTGCTATCAGCCAAGGTGCCTGTTTCAATACCTATCCTTTACAGGACAGGTTAAAGATTCTTCATTGAAAAGAGTGAAGTCCAGCTATCTTCTTAGCTCAAATTTGCATGTATTCTCATCACTTTTAATTACTACAAGCCCCGAGACTAGGCTATGGAAAAGACTGTTGCTTTCCAATACACATCAGAGGTATTTAATCTGGTTCTCTCTGAAGTAGATCCAAGAGATATCCAATCCTTTATTTGGGGCCACACCTCAGACGTTAACTTGTTAGCACTGTGAACTTGCTCTGCACCCAGGAGAGAAGATAAAAATCCAACAAAAGGTCTAGATAGAAGATATGAGATGTCATCAGAGACCCAGTAGCCAGATGTAGCTGCTGATTGTGAAAACAGAATCTACACTGACTACTGAGCGATTGATGGGCAACTACAGGTTCTGGGTTGACTGATCCACAGCATTAATCCAACACGACCTGCAGAAACAATTGAAAAAAAAAAAAAGAAATCAGTATATGAAACAGCTCTGTAGAGATGCCTTCTTAAAGAAAGAATTTTCTATAGTTGGTATTACACAGATTTCTTGTAGACAGTAAGCAGAAAAGTGTGTTGCCAGAACAGAGACACGTCAGGTATGCAGTCATTAGCTTTTATAATTAACAAGTGCTCACAGTGTTCCTGTATCTTTATTCTGAAAGAACCTGTTTCACCCCCACTTATTAGTAAAGACCAGTTCCGAAAAGTAGATAAGAAATGCTCAGAAACATGAAGCAGAATAATAGCAGAGCCAAAGTCATCTTAAGTTTCTCCTTAATCCTCAAACAATATTGTCCAAGAAGCTGTGAGTTATTGAAAAATAAGCTGCTCTTACCCACTCAGAAAAGGCATTCAGTAAATAAAAGTAAACTTAAAAGCACAGAGGTAAACCTGAAAGGTGGAAACATACCCCACATTGCAGTAAGAATACAGCTCCTACATAATTTAGCAGAGATGAGGATTGCTGTTTAGAATTCACTTCAGTTAGAAATCAGTGCAACATTTTGAATCTGCAAAAAAACTCCCATTCACAGAGATTTGAAATCCTTTCATCTCTGGTGTCAAACAAAGAAGTCCAAGCTCAGGAACTGCTACAGCATTGTGAAGCACATCCGAGAAAAATCCCAGTGGATACATGCCTAGTTTGGCCTTCCAACAATGACTAAAATACACTCGAGGTAACTCCTTGAAGTCTTTGAGTAAGCGTCAAGATTTACACTGCAGAAATAAGTCAGTATCAGCCAAGACAAACAAAACATGGACATCAAGTTAGAACTGCTCATTAAGTATTTCAAGTATTTGTTTAAGTAAAACATTTGTTTGGCAACTGGCAAAACTTTCAACTTTAGTGACAGAGTATTTTAACACTGTCACTGGCCTGACTAGTGTTTTCTTTAAACAGAGACATAATGGTTCTACATTTAATAGTTGGACTCTCTTCCAACCTAAATGGTTCTGTGATTCTCCAAGAGACTGTAAGAGCATTTTAACGTATTTAATTTAGAGCAGTTTTACCACTAATATCTGACTAGATTATAGCAATAATATCAGTAATTAAAGACTGGTCTATTGGAAATTATCTAACTGCAACACCTTGCTGTGAAATACCTCTGGGAAAAATTGGCTGCTGTTGTGCCCCATTGTAAGAGAATCACAAGAGGTGCATGCACGCCCTGCTGAACTTTTCCACTATACGTTTGCACAAAGAACACTTACTAAGCACAAATCAACATTAATTATTTTATCCCTATACAGTACCTGTACTAACTTCTGAGACCTGTACAATTGACAGAAGTTTGCCAGGAGCGAGCATGTTAACACTGAAGCATGAGAGAGTGACAGCACTGGCTGGAAAATGAATACTGGCATTTCTCTGCTGGAGAACTCATCTCAGTGATTTGCACAATTCATTCACTGAAACCTGTCTGCTTCTCCCTCCTTTTGTAGGCAACATTTTTTACACTTCCCCACCATCAATCCTCCTCAAGACAAGCCACCGTAACTCTATTGCCACCATGCTTCAGCCGAGAACTATCAATCCCCAACCCCAGTGCAAACAACACTCCCAGCTTCCCTTCCAGTCAGGACCTAGTCAGCATGCAGGAGGCAAGGGTCATCCTATCCTATCCCATACAGGGATAGAGTTTTTTCATCACAAATAACTCTGGCTTGTGGCCACTCAAAGAAGCCAGAGAGAATATCTCCCTTCTAATCCTCAGACAGGCTCTGGAATAAGACTGAAAAAGGACAGTCATTGTGTCTTCAAGGAGAGGTCAAGAGGCTCAGACAACAAATTTACAAGACTCTTGATGCTACTAATGTTATTTTTAAGTCACTTTTAAAAAAAATTTTAATTAAAACACTTATGATTCATTAATAGTTGATAATGTAAGTCAGTTGTTAGTTTTAGCCAGGCCACCTGTAACAATAAGAGGAGCAAGCAATGTGCAGGGAGGAGCAGAGCCTTGAACCCAGACAGAACCCTCTCTCAAAGCAGGCCATGCCGAGGTGCAGCTGCTTGAGGATCATTTCTTAAATACTCCCAGACCAACCAAGTAGCAGGGTGGGCATGTGCACCTGCTACAAAATAAGGTCAAACCCTCCAGAAGATGAAGGGTTCATCACCTCAAGTTCAGAGCTCTGGGAGGAAAGGGAGGTGGTTTGTGAACATCTCAGAGACGCAGGACCTCTTTATGTGTCTGTAACATGAAGTCTCAAGCAGTACCAGAAGTTTGGGCCATAGATCCCCAGATCTGGTTGAGCAGTGCCTGCTTTTGATATATGTGCAGACAGGAGTCTTACAGCTTCATGAAAGCAAGAGATGTCAAGTTACTGAGAAAACAAACAAAAAACCCACAAAAACCACAGAAACAAACAAACAACAAAACAACAAACCACCATCTGTCATCTATAAAATTAATAGGTGAAGCTTTTGACACTGGAACTGCACCAATATGAAGGCTTATTGTCAAAAATGCAAGAGGCAGAGCCCATCACCAGATCAAGTAAAAAAAATCAGAAAAGACCTACTAGACACACATTGTGCATCAAATGCAAAAGCAGGTGAGACTAGAACACTTGTGAATCACCTCCTAACAGACTCCTACCCTTACTTGCCAAATCAAGATATGTTTAATATGATTGATCTTTAGGCAGATCAATCAAGTTAAGAAATATAATTGATAAATACACCATTGTACTTCTTTGAGTTGAATAGAGCCAATAAATAACTCAATTTTTTTTAATCAAAGGCCTAGCTGCTGAACTGACAGGAAAGAACAAACAGGTCCTCATCAACCAGCTTTGCTGTAGGAGAGAATCATATCATAGGCTATTAAGTTATAAGGACAGGGACGACACTGACAAGTGTTAAAATATGTAAAGAAAAAGCAGAATAGCTACTCAGTACAAAAAACAAGGAAGGTGGGGAAGAAGGGAAATATCAACTACTTGGGTGGTTCATCCCATGAAGTTACTGAATTTGGTAAAATTTTTTGTTCTGAGCAGTGCTGCACAGCTGTCAAGGGAACTGAACACAAAGAAATAGGTGCCATTTTGCTAGTTTGCTTAGAATACATATTGTGATATTTATAAATGGGGCAGAGGGATCCTCTCAATAAAGTCATTACCTGAATGTTGTCTACAGTAGCTTCCCAAACAGAAAGCAAGCCAGCACCTCTGCAAGTTCAGAGTTGACAGATTTAATAAAGCCATCACCAGGAACAGCCAAAACGCTTGTATTTCAATGCACTGGCACTGCAATTGAAGAAATATTTCTCCATGCTTAATGCACAATACAATGGAATGTCAGTATTTACCAAGCATGCCAAGAACTTCTAATTACCTAATATGAACTTAGGCAAAGAGCCATTATGTCTTAAATTCTGAATTCAGTAAAACAGATCAGTGCATTGTTTCAATGAAGTAGGCATACACTTTATAAAGGAAATGCATAATTGTGGAGTTCAGCTATGCATTGCAATATGTGCTACTTAATGAAATGGGAAAGTTAACCAAGGCAGTATTTTTTTTTTTTTATTGCCCACAGTAATGATATGGAAGGTGAAACCAACATTAAATACAGGTGTCTAATTAAAACACATTCTTACGCACATGAATTCCTCTGCAGTTACATAATTACACCACAGCCAGGATATCTCTGCAGCAAAGCATGTTTTCAGTGATCCCAGCTCCTGCATGCCTCAGACCCTGTGACTGTAGTGGTCAAACCCATTCAGACCAGCTGATGATCACTTGACTCTCTGCACTATTTATACATTACTCCATTAAATGAAGCTTCTGATTAGGCTGAATAGATTTATTAAAATCCTGCCCAAGACATTTTTTAAATTGCTTTGCCAGAGAACACTAGTATGAGCAAGCCTAGGGAGGTACAGAGTTGGCACAGCTTTCTAAAACAACTTCCTAAAGGCAAAACCACTTGCATTCTAAGAGGCCAACTAACTAGCTTGTTTTTAAAACTTAATTACTGATAAATGTAAACACAGTTACCTTTAACCGGGAACTATTTTTGTGTTAATGTCACAGACACAGTCTTTGAAGAATTTGATACAAATAAATAAGAAACTGGCTTAGTTGTAAAAACTCATAATGGATACTGTAATTATTTTTTTTAACACACAAAAAAGCCCTACAGATTAAAAATAAGTTATAGACATAAATAAAGTGTTTGATATGGACTTAAGCAAAGCACTCACTGAAACTGATGGAATAATGAATAACCTGAGCTTACAACTTTGAAGAGCGGCACAAAGCTTCCATGGCAGAGTAGAAGCAGGAGTTAAGGTTCCTATGTCAGAGGCTTCTGTATGCTAAGAGATAATAAACTTCCTTTCTACAATGTCTGCATCAGGACCACCCTGTTCTGCAAGCAAGTAGCATTCAGTTGTCAGCTGTTGGCAAGTGCTGATACCCCAGTGTGTTGTAACTATCCACTGGATGGTAATTTAGTATGAGAAACTGAATTAACTTATTTGCCAAATCACAATTTTATTAGCAGGAAGGAAATTATATAAAGACAGCAAACAGTGCCAGTGAAGTTTCTGTTTAGGTCCATGGTGTTAAACACCTTGCCAGAAGAGTCCAGCTTGGTTATTTACAAAGTGTATGGAAGGCAGCTTTCTGCATACTAATGGTATTACATGAACACCTACAGCTAGATCTGCTTGTATGAACACCAAACTAGTGTTTCTAAGCATAAGGCAGAGTTACAGTGCAGGAGATTGCCAAGGTAGAAAAGAGGCAGGAAGGAAAAGTGAAAAACAACACGCTCCCTCCCAAACCATGCACTCCAGGGTTCCTCTCTTTAAGGGAGATCTACCCAGGGCATGAGTCTCAGACTGTCAGCAGCCCCCATATCCGTGTCATAGGTTTGCCAGACTTACAGCACAGATACTACAGGCACTCACCAGGGTATAGCGCATATACGGAAGAGGCCCACCCAGCCATTTAAGAGGCGAACAGTTGGTGCTCACAGCATATCAGTGTTGTAGTAGAGATGCTAAGCAAGATTCAACAAGTGTCAAAGAATTATTTATCAGATCTTTAGCAAGCTTAATTTCCTTTTTCTAAACAGCATGCAAATACCTTACAGCAGCACACCCCCCCGTACACCAAACATTAAGAATCTGACTAGCAATCCAACTGAAATATGGGTAGAAACTAAATTGGTTAAGGATAAAATACTGTATTTTTAGTGCAGATATAATTCAGCTGAGATTAAGACTACCTAATACTAAATACTGATGCTGGCTGAAGTTACTCAAACAAGCCTCTGTCAATACCCCTACAGCATATATTCTTTGATGGCTGGGCTCCGAAAGCCCTATGTCTTTACTGGGCAATTCAATTCAAGTTACCATGCAGTTTAAGCTTTCATAGTACCCAGTCTACGTGGAAAATAAGGGCCCTCATCTTTAGTAACACTGTCAGCTATTCATGCCAGATACCTATGTGCAGTGAATACCCAGGAAAGAAGTTATCAACGCGAAACAGCAACCTAATGAATAAGTGAAAACATGCCAGGCATGAGATAAGTTTGATCCAGAAGTTGGCTAACAAGCTGGGTGGCAACAATTCCGAAGACTTAATTCCCAGCACTGACACTGTGAACCTTCTGTATACTCCTCAAGGACCTACTTTTAAAGACAATTACTCTTCCAGGTCCAGTTAGTACTTCAGAGAACAGCATTCACATGTTACTTGAACTTTACAATAAGGCTCTTGATTATTCAATTATGGAGATGATGCTACAAAGCTACCTGGTCCTGTATCATGCCCTAATATGCAAAAAGAGGGTGATGAATATAAAAGTTTACTCTCCTGTTCCTCATCCTCCCTTAACTGCCTTCCCATTAAGTGAACACAACTGAAGGAGGTAAACACCACACTCCCACCCTCAACTTCGACCCAAGTGAAATACAAACTTTACTACATTTATGCTTTGAACTTAAACTGTTTCTGATCACCTCACTTTAGGGAAAATAACTCTGGCCCCCCCCCCCCCAGCAGACCCAAGTAAGCTGGGGAAAGAAGTTACAATGACTACCTAGATATGAGTTTTAAACCACTTAGTTGTAAGCCTACGGGATAGGGAACCTGAACAACAAGCATGTTTTGAGCATTGGTTTGCGTAACGACTCAGAAGGATTCACTTTCTACCATCCAAGTATCTTAAAGCTCTTCCTTCCCCTGGTAAATGCTAGAGTCATCCCACCAAAGAGAGGAACAAGCCCACCCAAAGCATCACACCCGTTATCTTACACAACAGCAAGCTTTACTCTGGAAACATAAGAGGCAAGTTACACACATTAGTAAGGTCTGAGTGTTGCATTATCCACATATAAATGAAAAGCAGAGTCTACAACTTTAATGAAAACATACATCTTAAGTAGTGTTAAGGTGTGTATTAAAAAAAATCATTAGGGAACATTAAAGCCATCAGACACCTGATAATGTGAACATAATGCCCAGATTACAGTACAGATGCAGTTAAAGTCTTCAGAAAATTTTAAATGAAACCAGAACTGGTACTCTAGATAAGTGTTCTCCAAATTATTTAGAAGATTAGGCACCTCAACAACAAAATATAAGGATCACAATTCTCTGTTATTCTTTAAGTGTTAAGAAATCTTTACAGGAAAAATCTGAAATCCAGGGACATTTTATCTTGCCTGAAGACTATCACATGACAACAGCATGCTACTATGCCACAGAGACCAATGTGTATGTTTACACCATAGCTCACATGACTTTGCTTCCTTTAGACCATAAATAGTGAAGAGAAATATGCCCAGCAGAAGAGCAACAGGTACAACGTAGAAAGCAGCTTCCCAAAATAGACATCTATTCTACAGAACCAAGGCTAATATTTACTGATATTAAATCTACATAAAGTAACATACACCATCAAGTCACATGCAAGTTACAAACACCAATTCACAGAAGTCTAGATAGGCAATATTCTATATTTAACTTGAGAAAAAGCAGAATAGTGCTGTGTATGGGTCAGTGCCATCAATACCAATAAATGCTTTTAAAGATACTAAATTTCTTACTCCAAACTGGCACTCCCAGGGATACTGTGGAAGAAGTCACAAAGCTCCAGCTTTACAAGTTAACCAGCAGAGGAGTTTTAAATACATAGAGGACCTAGGGTCCATAAGGAAATAGTGAAGATCAATGGGATACTGAAGAAAAACCATAGACACAATAGGTCAAAAAGTACATGCAACCATATTGTAGTAAGAGGATTTAACTTTTACTTTATCCCTTTCTCAAAGGGGGAAATATGGAACCTGGGAAAGATGACTGAACTTCTGTAAATATTTTGTGCGAGTGATAATTACCACGAAACAGAACAGAGGCAGCACCAGCTGCAGAAGCATCTTCTCCCACAGTAGGTTCAATCTCTAGGCTGTTTTACCACTCAGAATCTTGCCAAGATTATCTTCTAATTTTTCTTTAACATGAACTGCTTTTAGACCATTTCCAAGGGGGGGGGGAACAAAAATTGGCCAAGGGCTGTTACTGTGTAAAATCTAACTGGAAAGAACCAAAGAACCAAAAGCTACCTCATTTGATTGTCCAATTGGGATGACAGGAATATTCAGAGGTTCAAAAGCATAACCATGACAGACAAATGGGAAGCAGTACTGTCCTTCACTAAGGTGATCTTAGACTGAAGGCAGAAAATTCATTCAGGGCAGGCAGAGACTACAGTGACAAGAGTTCACAATACTGATAAAACAGTAAGGACTAGCATGCCAGTGGGTCTGAGGAAGGACTCAAAGGGAAATTCTGAATAGTATGCAATATCAGTAATATCTAATCTTGTATGGATTACTAATAGGTTCTGGTTATCACAGAACACCAGACTACAGCAATCACAAACCGGTCATGGTTTTGAACTGCGTGTTAAGCAGTATCTACTACCAAAACTTTGAGATAAACACTCCCCTACAACAGTGTGCAGTGGTGGACAGTGATTGAACACATTCTGCAATTTGAGAAGCAATTCTTGAAGAGTTATTAACACTGCACTACAACAGACCTTAAATGGAGCATCCCATGAGGACTGCCAACCTGGCCCAATTAAGCACTACTGCATGGGTGTATTAGTGCCCATGATATACCCAGAAAGGATTTCAGTCTCCAAGGGGAGAACTCTACCAAGAAGTCATTATTCCCAATTCCTAACACATACTTAAAAACCAGACTGTGACTACAGGCTGTTTATAGGTATAGCCCTCATTTCTATACCACAACCTGAACCTTCATCAAATTCAATTTACTGCAATTTACTTACTAGCTGTTGTTAAATTCAGCTGCTTAATAGGACATCTTATCTTAAATGCAAATATTGTCTATTCCTACTTTAAGAAAACCATTGCAGAGCATGAACAAGTCCTAGGTAGTCCACTGGAAAGTTTTATGATTTCTGTGTGATTGTTTGCTTTTTTATTCCAAGTATTTTTAAAGTATTCAGGTACTGCATTATTCACACTACACTAAACAAGAAAGCCTTTCTGAATCAGGCCTACTCCAACTCAGTAAGTTTCTACCCAAAAGAGTTCTTTCATTACCAAAGATACAGCATGAAGAAACGATGGCAGAGTACAAACTGAAGGCAGATTTTTACAGACCAAACATCCAAGCAAAACAGTAAAGATGACCAACCAAACCAAAATCTTTCTGTGCATCTAAACACTGTAAGCATTTTAAAAGAACAAAATTCAAAGCTAACAAGTGTAAATTAGCAAGTGGAGGATACAGACCAACCCTTTTGCAAGTGCATTTGCATCAGTGTTGTGACTGAAGACTGTCCTTCAGAACAGAGATGGTTTAACAAATGAGGTGGTCTTCATCGCTCTCCAGCTGCAAGACATACTGACATAAGTACATCAGTACTCATTTTGTTTGTTTTTTTTTTTAAAGTAATTTTCAATAGTAATCTCTAATAAGAACAGAAGACAAGTGGCAGAGAGTTATATATTCATTCACAGTGAAGTACTTCAACCAAAAGGAAGGTTACCTGAAGAAGGAAAGTTACATTCACTGCAAAATAAATGGCACAAAGAGTCAGGAATGCATCAGATCTATTACTACAATTAAATTTTATCTTTGAAGCAAAACCTTTAGAACTAGATTCCTATTACAGGTCACGATGACATTTAGAAAGCTTTAACATGGTTATATTAAATTCGGATCTTGCACAGTATACTTTCAGTCTTAGTGTTGGATTAAGAAAAAGGAGAAAGTTCTCTTGATTATAATAGCAGTTTAAAATTCTAACTACTATTATAGCATATTTTAAAAACACCAGGAAGATTTGTCCTGATAAGCCATTTGGTAAAGTCTTGATACTCCTAATATTTTGTAATGCACAGCATTAACACAGGAAGCACTATCGAACAGCCAGTTTCATTAATCCTCACTGTTTTTTAAAGGTGAAGGGGGAAAGCTCAAACAAAAAACGCACCTGAACACTTCTGATAAGCAGCAAGGACAACAAGCATTCTAACTTTCCATTCTATGTCTGTAATGGCATGATCAGCTTCAGTCTAAGTGTTACTTTTTTTTTTCCTCTCTGCCCATAAGAGATTCACAACTATACCATGAACACATGCAATATGGCATGAAACAATCCGGTTTTCCTGTCAAAAACATAATAAAGGCTGAATGCCTTACTAATAAAGCAGACTCACTCATTTACAACCTTTATTGTTAGGATAACACAGTTTTTCCATTCAAGTTGTTTGCTACCTATACAGCACACTTAGCACTGTATACAATGCACATGTTTCCAGATAAAGTGACCTGGGAGTTTTATTTTCCAACACATGTTCAAAACATTCTTCCCCCTATCATCTGCATAGTAGCATTTCCTTCTAAATGAAGTGGATGTTGCTGCTTGGAGACTTGCTTCACCATCCCACTGTAGTAGCCTTCTAAATGCTCCCAGGGGAAACCTCTCCCTTTTGCTGGCAGAATGCCTCACGCAGCATCACTGGGTAACCCATGGGGAAATCCAGTGCACTATACAAATACAAACATCAGCACAAGATAACAATTAGATGGCAGAGTTGCACATATCAATAAACTAGAGCGAGTGTATTAAAGCAGTCATGTTGTAGAGAATGCCATTCAGAGCCTAGATCCCAGTATTTTTGTAGCTTGCATAATGTGTATGTAATCACGAGTAGTATACGTACAAAAAAATCCACTGTGTTAAGTCAAGAAGACTAGGGTAAAGTTGTTTAAGAATAAGCCATTCTAAATAGGAAAAAAATTCAGAGTATGAGAACAAGCATTTTCTGTGAAAGTAATCCATCTGACATCTCAAAAAGAGTCATCCTTTTAATAATTGATGCTTTCAAGAGAACTTACTTAGCTAAAGCTATATATTAAATCCTAGGAGGTGCAGTACAAGTGAATTATTTTGTATGACATCTTGCCATAATAACTGGGAAATAACACTACAAGTTCTAGTGGGTTTAACTGCTCTCAGCATTACCTAAGTGGGATGAACAATTAGATGTGGCCTAAAATTTGTCAGAAGCTGTTTCTAACTGCATGTCTAGCTGAGCTACCACCAGCATGGTGGTGAATCAGTTGTACACAGACACATCATTAGAAATTCTCTTGAAAAATAACTGGGCATTTCATCTCAAGGGAAAGAAGTGCAAACTGTGAGGGAAGACACAGACTGAACCAAACAAGCATTCCCATACAGAACTGCTTGCTTTCTGTTAGTGGCAGGACAGAAGAGTTCAAAGTTCACTTTCACAGTTGATGTGGGTTTCCTTTAAGATGCCTGGAAAATGACTATGTTGACCACATCCACATTCTGAAATACTTTTTTTTGAGAACTCCTAACGAAGATTCAGCCAAAGGAACAGGAACTGACTCATTTGTACAGTACCCATCCACTGCATAGTCACTCTCAGATGTGTGCCCAAGATGCACGCAGGCAGGGATAGAGCAGTCAAAATCCACACTCTATTTGAGAGACCTCGGTTAGAGATTTTGCATTGACCAGGGGTCTGCACAAAGGTCAGCTCACAAAGCTTCTTTATCACTACAGCCTGCCACTCACTGTCAGCTCTACTATTTCTGTTCCTGAACAGAAAATATAGGCATGGAACTGAAGAATGCAAGCTGAGCTCAAAATCATGAGCTCTCCACAGTGTATTTTACTATGTGCAGCTCAAACTGGCCATGGACAAAGTGATAAAGAAAAATGAGCATATCAACCCATGTGTAGAGTAAAAAGCCACAAGTGTATCATTTCAAATGGACTTGACTGTACATACAGTGTGTGAATCAACTCATTCCTAATTACGTTTTACTGCAAAATAAAACAGTTCTGAAAGTGAAAGTTGAAGGATCCAACAAATCATTCCGAAATTTCCAATTCATTTGACAACCTTCAGTGCACAGGAAAATAGTATGCAATGAAGGAGACTGTGCAGGACACGTATACTACCAAGTATGACCTTGCAGCTGTTAGCTATGTATAGACTTGCAGAAAGCAGGCATCCCATTTAAAAGTCGGCTTTCTACAAAATAGGTGTGCCACTAACCATTGTTTAAACCCACCGAAACTGCACTGAATCATTTCCCTGAATAGCATCACAATGAAGTGGGTGTGGCGTTTTTAAATCAAGGTGTCTGCTAAGCAAGTTCTTTTAACAATTTCTGCTTATCAGCACAACCCAAAAGCATAAGACATACCTCCTAAATTCCATTAAAATTGCACTTATAAAGACATGATGTCAAAAGAAGCAGTTGTGCATCAAACAAATTAGAGAAGGTAAATGCTGGATTCTAGGAATCTGGAATTTGGTCTAACAGAACTACACTGCTCAGAATATCCATTATAACCCTCAGTGCTCATATCTAACAGGGCTTCTGAATGTAACCCTTAAAAAAAAAAGTGAACCTTACATCCCAGGAATAGTTTTCCCAATGGTACTGCCTCTTCAAGCTGTCACAAAGAAGTAATTTTATCTACAGTGTAGAAGTGTTTTGGTTCCCTCCTCAAACACACACCCCCCAGAATATTTGACTAAGCTTCCCTGCCTGTATCTAGGCACTTTTTAATTGATGTGTACTTCCGTGGTATTGAATTGCATACTGCTCCTCCACCACAGAATTACATGCTCTTAACCTCAGCCCAGAAGTTAGAAAGTTCCAGTAGGCAAATTTATCAGGCAGCAAAAGTATACTGAAAGTGCTAAAACCCAAACAGGTCATAATCTCTAAGATACGCATTATCAAGGGACATTCTGGCTACAACATCCACATCTTTGAGCAAAAACTCCTGGGGAAAACACAACACTCAGCTTCTCAATGCAGCGTTTTTTCCCCTCTCAGTACCAGATCAGATAATCTAGCAGATGTTTTCTGTGCCTAACAGGAGAGCAAGACATGCCATGGTACTTCACAGTTGAGAGGCAATTAAGACTTTTTTTATTCAAACCACCTTCTGTACTCATTTTCTAGTATATGATTCACATATCTTGTTCAGAGGATTTTTTTCTATGCAACAGTTCTACTAAGATACATAATTTCCAAGAAAGATACCTCTAGATCGGATGACAGTCACAAGAGGTTTCTTTGTGGTATAAGAAACAAGTGGTACATTTTAGTTTTTATTACATAAAGGTACCTCCTACAGTAACATTGCTGCTATTAGTAATGTAACTACTAGAAGACAAGACATTGCCTTTCACATTCAGATGCGAACCCTTCCTTCCCATCACTTACCTACTGAAAATGACTGAACATAACTAGCAAGGCAGATGCAACTTTGACCATCATCTTATATCAGTGTACTTTCACTAAGAGCACTTACAGATTTCAGAGTCCCAGAAGTTAACCTTCATACAGCCATAAACTAGTTGCAAGAAAGCACTTTGGTTTTCTGAACATGAAGCAACACTTTTACCTTCTCCAGATGCTGCACTTCAGAAGGTCTTTGTGAAATATGTTTGATATTCCTCAACTAACAGTTTCTACGCAGTTCTGGAGAGGGAAGTAATCACCTAACTAAAGCAGCATCACTATTAAGAGTCAAGCTCCTGCTGCACCTGTTTGATCAAGGGTAGTATTTATGTTCTGAGTGAAGATGGAGAGCCTGGCTATCATCAGTCATTTCAACCTCTTAGGCATCCAAGCATCATAAAGTAGAGATGGACTCCTGGAGCTGACTAGACAACTAGTAGCATTCAAACGAACACTCTCTTGGAGAAGAAATTAAAAAAACAACCAGCAACAACAAAAAACCCCAGACAAATCACAACTTCCAACAAAGGACTGCCTTCACTAGGCAGCACTGTGGAAACGAACCAGTCACTTCCAGTTCCTCACCCCAGCCACAAGGCATATCCTCTTATCCACTTGCACTAACAGTTACTCCCATGTGTTAACCACACTGCACTGCAGCACTGTTTAGCTAGCACCTCCTAACCAAAGGTCAAAAACCTTTTAAGGTTGCTCAGAAACCAGAAGACAAATTCCCTTAAGCAAGGATCAGGGCAGTTCCCCAATAAGGCAATTTAATACTTTCATAGCCCATACTACAGAGTTTTCCCTCTCCAAGAGCATTAGTTTGTAACACCTCACCCTCCCTGCATCCTACTCAGACTCCCCCTATATACTGCAAATACTATTACACAACTTACAGGAGCACTACATTTCCTATAGTTTCCGGAAGAAAGAATAAACATTGAATTTTATCCTCATTCCACAGCTGCCTGCGGGGAGGGAGGCCTCCCATCCACTCTTTCCTTCCCTGAGGAATTTCAGTGGAGAAGCAGAACTCTCCTAGCCCAGGCTTCAGCAGCCCGTGCCACAGCATGCCTTCTTCAGCTGCCACCTACCAAACCCCACTAAGCACAGCAGGCACTTCACCTGTATGTTGTGTGACAAATACCTGCCTGTTCAGGGAGCTTGCATCCTGAAGGCTGGTTTTGCTATTGTTAGAGATAAGTTCAATTCAAAGTGCCAATTATTTATTGATGGTAATTTTTTTTTATTATTATTCACCAGGGACTACATCAAGTGTAAACTTCTTTTTTGAGGCTCATTAGTAACACAGTGCAAACTAATTACTACTAGCACACATAGTCCAGTCATAAACAGTATCCAGCACAACACTATTCCTCTCATCTACTTATGGAAAGTCAGTGCTTTATCAAGCACCTAAAGAAATACCCTCATGCTTTTGAAGAGAAAACTTCAGCTGATTAGAAAGAATTATGCACTGATAAGTCATTAGTGGTACTACAGCTGTAGCCATTTATGATGAGTATTTACATATTAGACCTCTCATTAATTCATTCAGAAGCTTAACTAAGGCCACAGGTTTGAGGAGTTAAATATTTGCTAATGCTACATGAGGATCTTTCCCCTGCAAAGGTTGTCATCTTACTAACTAGTGAATTCAGTTAGATCTTTTCCAGCTTGCAAGATTTGCCTGGAAGTTTAGTCTTCCCTGTGTTAACTAGTTTAAGGAAATAGTTAAAAAAAAGACCAAATTCTCAATTATTTTAAATTTCCATAGATGCCTCCTGAAACAATCAGAAGGATCGAGTATCTGATCTCATAATACTACTGAACTTTTCGCACGCACTTTTTTTTTTATTTTCCAGTTTGCTAGGACACAAACTTCTCTTTTATGCTTGCAGGTGGACACTGGCAAATATCTTCTGTTTTTATACAAAACCAGGAATGTTATCACGTTCATATTCACATGATCATCCCCCATTCCAAGCATTCAAATCCCATTCTGTAAAGCACACCTCCAAATGCCAAACCTTCCTTACCACAACACCATACCTTTTAAATAAGCATTACTTGAAAGTTAGATCATGTACAGGCATTATAAAGGTACAAGTCTGTTCTTTTAAATATTTTCAGTAGTGTTATTGAGGGTTTTGTTTAATGTCTGGCCCCCTCCCTAGTACTAACAAAGCAAAACAGGCCCCTCAAAACCACCAAGTATTTTCAGTGAGGATACAGGCAACACTTGCTAATAGAAACCATTTCACATTTATTGCCCAACCACACACTTGTTAAGCAAGGGCAGCAAAAGATTTGTAAAATACAAATATTTAATTATTCCCAAGTCATCCAGATCTGTGATGTTTTCCTTAAGGTGTGAACAGCTGGCTGCAAAATTCAGACCAGATGTTGCTCTTAAAATGAGCACCGATTTATAAACACAGTTTCACCATGACCAAGAAGCTACAAAACTACACAGCACTATGCACCTATTTATAGTAGAAATTTCTGACAGCAAAGAAAAGTGAAACATCTGGTTCAAAACTATTATAAAACAAATAAATCTCATCACACAAGGACTACAGAGCATAACTTTTCAACAGCACAAGCCCATGTTTAAGAATGAACTCAAGAGGATATATACTCATACATGTATCTGGGATAATTATCATAAAGATGGGAGTTTAGAATGACCATTAGAAGGCCAACATTTTTAATTCAAGCTGCTGACTTGAATTTCATCATGTAGAGAATAATTCCCATCTGCAGCTTCACTGGGAGAGCTGCATCCCTATCTAGTACTAAAAGTGAGCACATATTGTCACACAAATAAGCATTTGCATATTCAAAACGAGGGGGATCTTTCCTCCCTCATCTCCAGAGGTCTCTGGAGACAGAAGTTACTAATGTGGATGGATGTACTAGTACAGTGTTTGTCCTGACATCCAGCTGTGCCAAAGTCAAATGATTAAAGTTGCATACACATGACTCTGGGGTAAAAAGCATCTCTTCTAAGTGTGTAAGTAAGGTAGCAGCAAAACCTGCAACAGAACCACTCCAGCCTAGAAAATTTATTTTATTTCTTGAGTGAACATGAAGAGATCAATCATCATGTTCTTCAGTAGAGAAATAAAGCACATTTCAAGAGTAGAGAAGAATCTGAACAGTGGTATACATTTTGTAGGCAAAGTGTTTCCATTTGAGAAACACAATGCCTGCTCAGTGTTTCTAGGCAATAATAGTTCTGTCAGATCATCAGTTTCCCTGATTCAATACCCATCTTACAGTATGCGCTGTGCCAATATAGTAAAAATTTTTAAAAAAAGAACAGCTACAGCTTCTTCCCTAAACTTACATGCCTGTTATCCAGCTGTTGTATACTATAGTAAAAGATGAAAAATTTACCTTTAAAAAAATAAATCAAACTCTCTAGAAACAGAATAATTTCTAGGAGATTATAGACAGTGCTCTCCTGTGAGCCACACCCAGTCCTACCTCTCCCAAACTCTATTTTGGCAAAAAGATTATCTGATTCTTTGAGACTATTGGAGGTTGTAACAGTGCAAGCATCTCAGATTTAAAAGGAGGATTAAATTGTTCCTCTTGCGCAAATAGTTGCAGTTCAAACTTATCACTAATAGTCAGGTTATGCAGCATCTTTTTTGTTAGGCAAGCCTACAGAAAGTAAGGTTTTTCTGCAGGATACAGTACAATATGCCTGCATCAGTTATCTTTAAGAACATGTTATAACTACAGCCATCAGGAGGTGCTTAAAAACAGTTAACCTAACCCTATGGACAGGATGATGTTCCAGAGATCCACTTATGCACCCTATAGTTCTTTCACACCTTTATTTGTAGGTCATCACTACCTTCAAAACCATGAAAAAAATGCTGTAAGGTTTCTGACATCAATTCATTCTTAAACTGTGCTTCATCCATCTGATCCACAACAGATTTTTCTGTCCTGCGACTGTTGAACTTCTCACATACTACTATTTGTACCAGTAAATCACTTATTGAAATCTTTACTACTCATCAGCCTTGATGAGCAATACAAGATATTAACAGAAATGAGTTGATGATGATGCTTTGGCATTATGAACTGAAACCACTGTAATTTATCATGTGTGTAGGAGACAGAGGTATTTAGTATTGGTATTTTACATTCGACTTCAGTCTGCCCATAAGGTAATTTAGGCTTTTTTTCTGCTAAGAATTTTCAGTAAGCTATTTAAAGCAGTATTAACAGCCTATCACAAACCTGTACATCTCTTACACCTGTATTTTGAAAGGTGTTTCCTTTCTCACAAATCCCAAGGACACAAGTAACATCAGTCCAACTTTTCAGCTCTAGCTGTGATAAGTAATTTGTAAGAACAAACCAATTCAGACTTAAACTGTTCACTCCAAGAAAACTATTTCAGTTATATTACACTGCATTTCTAACAGGTATAGGTACAGAACTATCTACAGAAGAACTATCTGCAGTACTAAAGTTACAGATGGGTGAACAAAGTGTTTCTGCATTTATCTAGAATGGTTTCCACAAAGAATGCAGTTTACAAACCTCAGCAGGGTTAGAATATAAAGGGGAAAATACCTCGACTGCGGTTCTTCGAGCAGTGGGATAAGTAAACTAAGGGGCAACTTCTTTCCTTTTATATAATAAATGTATCATATCTTCAGATATTAGAAACAAGTATCCTTGCCTATTAAAAGCATTCTCTAACTCAAGGCTATCTAGAGGTATAACAGCTAACCCCCACAAAACCCCAAACAATTCCTGGGCTGGGGAAAAAGTTTACCACCTCTCAGAACAGAGTAGCTATTGAAGCTATCCCCTATTGCCACATTATTTTTTTTGGGGGGGAGGGGGGAAGAAGGGAAGAGGAATCTATTCCGACATTGAAGTGGCCTGTGTAATCTAACCAGTTCAAGATGCTATTAGGTGGGGGCACACACCATGCATTGTAAGTTTCCATAGGTCATTGTAGCTATTATAATGATTTCTGATGTCCTTCAGTTGAAAACCCATTTGGTTGGAAAAAGCTGTGTGTATCCAGGACATGGGTGGGTGTGTGTATGTGTGAAATGGGAGAGAAGCATGACATGCATTAACTCATTATCTAAGAATATAAAAAAATTAATAAGGAGTCCAGTATTTGCTGCTATTTGACAATTCTGGGTAATACTATTCAGTGCTGTTGTATCACACAGGCAACACTCTGCACACGTATGCCTTGCCATCCACGCAAACTACTTTACAGAATCCATCCACTGCTGAAGTGCTACTAAAACACTGAATAAACCAGGAGCAGAAGTGAGGTAGCCACTAACCCTTGCAGCATCTAAGATACCAGCTGACACAGACTACAGATATCACTGTAAAAAACAAAACAAGAAAAGCAAACCAAGCAAAAACAACAAAACAAAACTCTAAACAAAGCACAAACCAAAACAAAAAGCTGGGTTTATGCATTTCTCCTATCTACCCTTCTCTACATCAGTCAAGCACCACTACCTTCAATAATTAATAAAACCAGTCATTATGATACATACCAAAATTAATTTTCATCAGTTTTAATGTCAGTTTTTTTCCTCCCTCCTAGAGTTTTGCAATTCCAAGTGTTTTCTTTTTAGAACAAATATTTTC
Organism: Megaceryle torquata; assembly: GCA_024611175.1. Taxonomy (NCBI): domain Eukaryota; kingdom Metazoa; phylum Chordata; class Aves; order Coraciiformes; family Cerylidae; genus Megaceryle; species Megaceryle torquata. The sequence goes on along the minus strand of JANIJG010021460.1, from coordinate 64,123 downwards.
ATTATATATGCTCACAGAAAAATCACACAGCAAAAACATACTAACAGAATGAGGGTAGAATGTGGTTTTGTATGAGATCATATACTACAAAACGTAAGGGGTTTTTGGTGGTTTTTTTATGAATAAACTGTAACAGTCAACAGTATGACAAATCAAAATACAAGTAACAGACATGATCTAAACAGAATTAGACTGGAACATGTTTATTTAATTCCTAAAACTTCAGTTTATGCTTAAATCAGTCAGCCTTCACTTCATACAAGTATTTAAAAACAGGTGAGTGAAACCCAGTGGGAGGTACCTGATCATTTTACTAACAGACAACACATCAACTACAGTTACAGTTTTTCAAGCTGTGGCTATTTAAGAAAAGTAGTATGTGGTTTTTATTTTCAGGAGAGCAGGGGGAAGGGAGCAAGGGGACCTCTGGCAAGAATGCTAACCTTATGAATTCCTTCTCTGGAATTTTAATTGGTAAATCTATAAGTAAAAACGTACCCAGCTGCAAGGAGCTGCTCCCCAAACCCACCACGATTGTAGAACCTCAGAGCCATTTGCTCAAGCCTGAAAATAGCATTTTTCTCAGGTGGCATCCAGCCACACCTGACCTAAGGAGATTCCCGACAGCAAAAGTTGGGTTACACTCTTCCCGACTCACAAAGGCATAATGCCTCTCTGGAAGACCTGCTTATCTCAAAATCTACTCTTTTTTATTGCTTCTCTTATTAGACATTTCCTACTCATTTTTACAATAAATTTAGCTACACAGCAACCTTGAGCTCTATTTTTATATACAGCATTGTTTAAAGAGCTTCCGAAAATTGTATTAGGAAGGAGCGAAAGGCCTTTGAACAATTAAGACAAGTTTCATCACAGAAACATAACCTCAACACTAGCTGTTGGTTTGGTTTTGGGTTGGTTTTTTTTAACTTTTTTGAAAAAAATATGCATTTGGAGTATTGAAACAGATGAAAGCAAGAGATGTAAAAATAAAAAAAAAGGGTGTTTTATGCATCAGAACCAACTGCGAAGGGCATACTCTGGACTCCTTTTAACCTGTAATCAAAGTGCTTTCCAAATGCATCTTGAAGTTACAGCTCAAAAAGAAAGCAAAAATAAAGTACACAAAGTTAGCAGCAGATTTGGAACATAAGTTAGTTTCCACATAACATATCCACTCTTCATTTGTTGAACAACAAGCACGGTCTACCTACATTTTATTACAATCACTACTGTTTGCCATCTGACTTGCAGGTAGTTTTCCCTGTAATAATTAATGTATGATATTTAAATACGACTGAAAGAAGCATCTTTATATGCACTCACGCAGTAATCTGGCTTCTTTAGAGTTTCTAGGATCACGCTATATTCAGAGGTCTAATCAGACCCCAAATTATAAATATTACTATGTGCTTATGTCTGTATTTCTAGCTTGAAGAGAGTAGTATCTCTGAAGTATATTACATTTTTTTCTAAATACTTAGAGGATATTAAGTAACAGGCACGTGGGAAGCGATAGCTAGTTTTAACACGCAGAAAGCAAGCGATTTTGCCTAGCTAGTCATTTAAAGTCACTTCAGTTTCCACAGAAGAAAAACAATAGCTAAGCAAACTTCGTAAAGCCTGCGGCTCCAGCCTTCCCCTTTCTGTAGAAGCCCTGACCCCCTGCACACCGGAGACGTTTCGCTCATTACAGTTTACACCTGAACACCACGATCCGCGCTTACACCTTTTCTAGGGAAGGAGAAAGACGTTCACCACGACAAGGAAGTCGCAGCCGCACGTGCTGCAGTTACTTTTACCCAGACAGGGTTCCGAAAAATGTATGAGAAACTTCCCCCTCCACGTAAAGGAGAGAAAAGAGAAGAGCTGAGAGACCCCCTACACTTCCCCCCCTCGCTTCTGCCCCCCATCCCAGGTGCGCTCGCTTCCCAGTCCGCGGTCACGGCCGCGATACAAAGCTAGGGCCGGACGATTCCCCCCGAAGCGGCCGGAGCCGCTCCTCACTCACCCGAGCCGAGCTTCCCGATGGCAGGCGGCTCCCGCGCGCCCCGAGCCCCAGCCACGCCGCCGAAGCGGCAAGCGCGGGTGTGCGAGTAGGGATGTCAGAACCGCCCGCCAGCAGCCGCAGCGCCGAGCCGAGCGGCCCCCGGCAGACCCCGCAACCCTCCTCCCGCCCCAACTAGCGGCAGAGGCAACAGCAGCGGGGTAAAGCCGGGAACGGAACTGCGCGCCCGCCGCGGCCGCACGCCCCTCTTATAGCGACCCGCCAATTAAGGGCGGCCAATGGGCGGGCGGCAGCCACGTGACGGGGCAGTTCCAATTACGGCGGAGAATTTTCTGAATTAGCGGGGTTACACAAAGGACACTCATTGAGGGGGAAGGAAAAAAGGGCAGCGAGCGGGAGCGGGAACGCCCAGCCGGAGCCTGCTGGTGATTTAAAGCAGGAAACTCCCTCGCCTCACACAGACACGGCCGCATTCAGCACCGGCCAGCAGCAGCTCCGCGGCAGGAATGTCTGGCGCACATTACGCTAATCCTCGCCCCCAAGGTTGAGTTTACGCGGCCAGCGCCTCGCTCTCTTCCCCCCCACCGGCCAAGGCGCTGGATAGCTTCCCCCCACCCACTCACCCACCCCGCACCGTCCAGCAAAAAAAAGCAGCACCTCCTGCCTCACCGCGAAGAGAAGCCGTGTAGAAATACTTTCAAGTATAAGCTGGAAGGGGGTGGCAAAGCAAAGGCTGGTGGTGACCGCTGTGCCAGCACCGCTCTGGAAAACTTTTGCGTGCAGCAGATCACGCGAGTCTATAAAAAGGAATTATCGAAAGGTATTGAACAATCAGCAATTAGCGGCTCTCCGTGCCAGAAAATACTCCCGCAAGGAAAATGCACCCACGCTAACTAACGCTTTACGGATTTATTTTGAGGAATCCCTGCGAGAGGAGATGACTAGTACATAAGAAACGGGGTGTCACTTAAAAAGCAACACCGAAAGCCTCACCTGCTCACTAACCCTCAAGGAACACTGCCCAACACCTCCGAACGCCTTCAGCTCCTGCCTGAGCCGCAACCACCGAGCTGCGCTTCATCTCCATTTTCCTACCCTAAAGAAACACGTGTGGCCACCAAACCTCATACAGCCGCAGCAAACGCCATCCGAGGCACAACCGGAACAACGGCGAGGCTGCCTGCCACTGACAAGCTTTGCCAATCCAAATTTATGGGCAGGAAACGTATGCCAGGACAAACCAGTCTAGATGACTCAAATCGCCTCTCCCCCACCCTCCTGTTCCACAGAACAACAGCCCTCTTTAGCAACGGGGAGTAGGACCTCTCGGAGGAATGACTCAAAGCTGCTCTCGGGGGTAGGGGAAAAAAAAAATCCAACAGAACAGAAAACACCCAATCCCCTCCCCCCTTTTCCAATTATATTATGTAAACACACGACTATCTTGAGGTAATAAACGCGAGAAAAAAAAAATAAAAAAATCTAGTTTTACCACAAGATAAGTTTACTGAGGTCAAACCCGAGGGAAAACTAATCTGACCACATTTTCAAATTGTTTGGAATATTCCATAGCCCGATGAAACCATAAAATGACAAAAACATCCTATCCTAGAATAGCAAGAGGATAACAAAAATGTTATGTTTAATTAAAGGCAGATGATCTAATAAAAATTTCACACTCATACTGTGTGCCTATAAAACTCTGTATCAGTTTTTCATCTATTGCATTTTTTTTAATATGATCATATATTTAAACCTTTAGATGAAAATTTTTATCTTTTATTAGATTTATTTGATTAAAGATATTCTATACTTAAAATTTTAGTCTTTATCACATCATGAACATTAAGCCAACAATATGAAATAATTTACAGTAGCAGTCAAATTACTTTATAGAGAGTTACATCTTCCATTGGCTTGAGGGACAGTGAATAAATCTCTCAAAATGGCCACGGGTTTTCTATTAACCCATAGGTTTAATAGAAAAAAAATAAATAAAAATGGGAGATGACCTGTCCACTGTTACTGGAAGTTTAATAGCTAACAGAATTAAAGAAGAGATGTAGCACAACAGGTGTTGCTGAAGAAATTACAGACTGGAAAGCAAACCAGCCAACACCTCTCTGAAGAGTTTTTGAACATGACTTTATCTCCACCTTGAAAAAAGCTGCAGCTTCTGCTCAGCTCCTGCAATTGGAAGGTTGTTCCTGAAATCACTTCTGATGGTTTAGACTTTAAAAAAAAAAAAAAATCTATCTTAAACTTCAGGGCCAGCTGTTGGCACAACATCAAATGATCAGCATTGTCCTCTCTTTGCTAAAACAGCTCTTTTCCTTTTCCTCTGCTGTACCACAAATGCTCCCATTCTTCCATTTTGCAGCTTGTTGGTAGATAGCAGTCATATCTGCCTTTGACTCTGATGAGATATTTAAGCCTAATGATTTTATCACACTTCATCTCCAAGTTCATCCCAAAGCATTTGTTATGAGGTTCTTCATGAAAAAAAAAAAAAATTAAAAGAACCGAATTATTTTACTGTTCTTTTTGAATGGAAGCCATGACTCAGATGAGCCAAACACAAAATATTCCACCAAAGTATTCTACGTATAGCATCTGTGTGAATTTATGTGGCTGAAGCCAGCCAAATGACATAAATACTCCATCATGGAAAAGCTGATTAACCATTATAAATACCTCAGAAGTACATTTCAAAGTAAATCCTCATAATATCTCTGTGAAACGGGAGACACTAGTCTCCTTTAGAAAATGCAAAAAAAAAGAGAGGCCAGGAACACATAAAATGTCTTGACCAACATTAACTCAGTTTCCATCAGGAACTGAGTTGTACCTAAGGAGCTGTGGGCTCCCCATCCCATACTGCATCTCCTGGAGCACACTGCATCTCATTCCAACCTAGTGCTGAACTAGATGATCTGCAGTCACCTTCTACGTGGCTAAAACATAACATCCAAAAATGAGAGCAGTTAGTGTCTAATGGGGTAAGATATGCTTATATTGTTGACATCATTATTGTGAGATACTTTTTTTGGTAAATTCAGATATTTTATGGTAATAGTATTTAGCTTTTGTTAGAGGGATTAGGGTCAGAGCCTGAGACTTTTGTCCTACTGAAAAAAAAGGAATGCAGAAAGGTGCATCACTGAATTGCTGGCAGTGATGGTCTACTTTTAGCAACCTGGCTACACAAACACGACTGAAGTTCAGCTGGATTCTGTTTGTTTTACTTTCTGGGATAAGGGTACTTCATTTTAACACAGAAGCCCAATTAGAGCAGGAAGGGAGAGAACAAGGAATGTGAGAGGGAAAGCACTGTTCTCCTCATCCTACTCTGTGCACCCCCACAGACAAAAACACCCACCTATTCTATGTTTTTCTCTGTTGACTGTTTTCTCAGGAGACCTGTTTTTCTTCATTGTTCCACCAGAGACTGTTTCCTGCAATACTGAGCAATTCTCCTCTCCCAATATTTTTCCCTTTGTGTCTTGGTCCAAACACAAGGGGTAAAACACCTGATCCCTTTTTAAGATGCTTGTCATTGGTCATTCCGTTGATGACACAAGCAAGAGGGACTGATATATTTGAGGTTTCAGCACCCCACAGTGCTTCCAAAGGCCACCAACTACCACACCTTAGGAACTTCTGTTCCCTAGGGAGTTAGCCCAAGCTGAAGTTATCACCTTACATACTTATGCAGGAAAGGGAAAGGAAAAGGTCACAAAGGGATCACATGGCCAGACCACTGTTCCATCTCTAGGTCAAGTTTTTTCGTGACAGTACTTTGTGATCAGGACTCAAAACATGGAAGTCATCTCAGGACTGGGGAAAAGAGCAGATGCTCCATCTTTCATGCTTCCCTGAGGAAGAGAAAGTGCTTCACAGTAAACTGGCACCATCACTAATTGCACTGAAGGCCCTCCTCTGTCAGAGGGGAATTGCTCAGCCCACAGGGAAATACCCAGCATCACTGGGACCTGTGAACTAGGTATATAGTCACAGATCATGGACGAGCATGTATATATACATAGTTTCCTTATAATACCTACATAGAAGCAGAGGATGTTAGGCAGAAGAAATTAATATTCTCTTTTCTTCCCTATAGGTCCCCATTCCTTTATTGAAAAAGTAAAGCTTGTAGGCACAGAGCTAATGAAAGACACATCATGTAACTAGCAGGTTAATAAGTTAATCCTTTGTGGGTAAACAAGCGATCTAAACTCTGAGATTTTATTATTATTATTATTATTATTATTTCTACCCTTGAGGTACCACCTACTTGTCCAGTAAGATTCAAAGGGCTGCATTATCATACTTGGTTAAAATGTACACTTTTCCATCAACTTATGCAAGTTGTGGTACCTACTGTGACTGATTCATAGCATCAGTGTGCATGAAGCCCTCTGTGCTCAGTGTTATGTACATAAACCCACATGTCAGCTTTCAGAGACACTGAGCTGCTTCTAATTTCCACTGGGATTGTTGGACTGCATCACCTCTACATACCAGATCTCCATAAACATCACTTGTTCATGTATAAGCATCTCCTTTGGATGCTTATAGTGCCTGATCACAGAACTTGAGCTGTGTTCAGCCTTCAGCTATTAGGAAACACAGCTCATCAGATATCATGGTGAACTAAGCCTTAACATTGGTACTTCCAATAGTAAGTGAAGACAGAAGGTCGCCACTACCCATATAAAGGTATCTGACACCAGCTGTAGGAAACAGGACACATTGCTACACATTTGTGTAATGAAAACAGTACAGGTTTTATCCTTGGGGAAAAGCTTGTTAAGGTTTAAAAATAAGATTATTAAAACGTACTAAGAAAACACAAAAATAATACGAAATTAAGCTCTTCTGATGCTCCATTTCAAGAATTCCTCTATAAGGTTTCCTCAAAAGTTTGTGGGTTTTTTTTTTTTTTATTTATTTTGAAAGGCAGACTTGCAAATACAAGAACTTTAGCTACTTTAGCATCACTCTTTGTAGCTTTGCTAAACAGCTAAAAGCAAGCACATCTCAAGACCAATATAGTACTGTTGTCTGTTAAAGTAACATGAAAAACAGAGTACTGCTGCTGCCTCCACACCACTTGTGAAAAGGAAGTCTTATTAGACCCGTATCAACGTAAGTAATACAGCAGCTTGAAGAAGGATTTCATTTGCTCTGTTTTTAAAGAGCTATTCAACTTTTTCAAACTACAGTGACATAAATATACAGTGGGTGAGGGTGGGGGTGGTTTGGGTGGGAGAAGGGGAGGATGGAGGAGGACAGGGTTTTATGCCAAGAACTGAATCATAACCATGTGAGTAATTTTGCATGTTTTGTTGGGTTTTGGGTTTGTTTTTTTTTTTTTTTTTCCTTAAGGGTATGAATCAAATTAAATTTGTTTTGCTGTGGGTGAAGGAAGAGGGAATATAATAGCATGAATCAGAGCTATCATCAAATATGAGGCACAGACTAAAAATTAATTACAATTACAGCCTTCTTCTAAAAAGTTTCTGCTATAAAATGCAGCAATTTTGTTAATCAATATAATCTATTTATACAAATCTCAGGAATTAAAACCTTTCAATTACTTTCCTCTTCCTTTTATTTTTTTCCTACAGTAACAGGAAAAGATAAGCATCTTTAAACAAAATCTTGCTTAATCTTTTATATGTCCTTTTACTCCAGTGACAAAAGGATTGTTGCTAATAATGAAAAGTAGATATTAGACCACATGTAATCTTATCAGTCAGGGCTAGCCTGAGGATGAAAGTCCATGCTTTACCACTTCAGCACAGAGGCTTTATTAGGCATTCTAATAAAGACAACTTAATGAAAAATGCAAACAGAAAAACACTCAATATCACTTTGCCTTTTCCTGTAAGAGTGAGATAAAGTCATGGAAAAGTGTGCATTAGACACTGGGTTTTTTGCACTTTGGAACAGCCATTTAAGTATGCAATACTGGGAAAACCCTAAGGAGCTCAGAACATACAAACTCTTTCTAGAGGCCAACATAGGTACTTGGAAACAACCAATTCTGATAACTAAAAAGGTAGAAAGTCTTTGCCTCCAAGTTCCTAGTATAGAGAAAATAATATTTAATTCACTGTCTGAAAAATACAATAAAGCTACAGCAAGACATCATTTGGAATCAATTCCTCCCCCTAAACAACTCCAGATCTTTCCCATAGAAATTCTCTTGCACGTGCCCAGCAAAAATCTCTGTAGAAAGGACTGGTATACATCATGTTCGGGAAGTCAGCAGAACCAGAGCCCTAAAGATGCAATTCCCAGACAGATAGAAAAAATCTGCAGAGACCTTTGCAACTGCTGTGACTTTCCAGTGGTGTATGTGGGGGAAGGAAGAAAATGGAAGATCTCTTGGGTAACCTGAGCTAAGCCCCAGGAGGAATAACATGCATGTGTGTGTGTTTTACAGTCCCCATTCAAACCAGATTGTGAACAGGAAACCAACATACACTCAGGAGAGAGGTCTTACCCTCACCCTGCTCTTACAGTAGCTGAAGGTCACAAGCTCTAGCAGAAGCAGTGTTTGGGGTTCCTGCCTGCTGCCAGCTGATATTACCCTACTGGTATTCATGCCAGTGTGCAAGATGGCTTCATTCCTGTTGACATCTCCTAGCAGTCTTCAAGAGCAGTCAATCTAACACTTAAAAAACAAAACTAAATGGTCACTTTAGAGATCTGGCACTTTTAATCTGCCAAAAAGTTCCTGGCCAACAGCATGTGAGAATTCCCCCCAACTTTCCTGCTGGAACACCCCCTTTGGCTGTCTCAAACATTAAGCTTGCTGTCAAGGCAACTTCCTCGCTACCTTGTGGAAGTTGTCCCTCTCCTTTTTCAGTGACATTCAGTACCTAGTTTCATCCAAGCCTCCATCAGTTGGCATGTAGTATGAAAGTCCAGTCAACTTATCAGTGCTTGGTGAGAGATATATTTGAACATGTCTCACATGATTACCACAGCCTTAAAAGCATCTCACAGTCTTATCTCACATGTAGGACATATGTGGGGAGGAACAGAATAACTCAGAAGACTGCTTTGCAATAAACCACTCAGGACTGAAGAATTATTAGACAACAGAATCCACTGGAATCACTCTGTAGAACATGGTGACAGAATCTCTCCAACAAACATTCAAAATCCCTCAAAACACAGCAATAGAAGTTATTCTGAGAAGAGATCAGTGCCACTCTCTATCCACCAGTATTTTGAGACTGCTTACTGGTGTGGTGGAATAATAGGCATATAAGCATTATTTTATTTATATGCACGATCTCAAAGAAGGTCAATTCTCCCTCACTGATGTTCCCTAATTACACCTTTTACTTACAGTGACAAATAAGCGCCAAGTAGAAATGAAATGCAAGTTGCCAGAACTTAGACAGACACTTGAACATCTCTTATTGACAGATAAACCAGCATCTTTGCCATATCTGTGGTCATCTTTATTTACAACACAACAGTATAGATTACCCCAGGTGGTGGGCTGTTTTTTACATTTCTGGTGAAATTATCTTTCAACTACTGTGCATACACCAAACTCCTCAAAAGCTCCTTCTCCTTATTTTGGCATAAAATAGCAGATCCCATTAGGACTACTAACTGGCCTCCAGATGATATACGCCACTTCATAAAGTTAATTCCCAGATTTCCATAGCAAATAGCTGCCATTTATTGCAGGTGTCAGGCAGATAGCCTCAGAAAGAAAAAATAACACTTCTGTTTTGCAAAAAAAATCACTGCATAAATATAGCTCAGAGCAGGAACTTTCCCAACCACTAAGGAGAAATGTCTCACATCCCTGTCCCAGATACTAACCATGTTTTGGTATTATTATTATATACAATATAATTTTGCATATTTTATCAATGAGGTTTTAAACTAATTGCTGGAAAGTATCTTTCCTACCTGCTCTTCTCAACTGTCTCAGTGTCTAATTCAAAAGGGAACCTGCTATGTAGCCCCTTTGGCTACAAAACCAGATTAAGGGTAAAGAGTATTTTTTATCCAAGTACAGAAAAAAAAAATACACTTATGCACTTAGCAAAATCATTACGGTTTTATCTGAACACCACAGATTTTGCTATAAACCCCCCAGTAAACTCAATGGCATTAAATTAATATGTACATTACCAATACTGATTTACTTCAATGGCTTAAAATATATCTCTGAAAGTAGCTATTGAAAATCGAAATTCTCTTTTCCTTTCAAAAAAAGTCACACATCCTGTACATTTCTGAACCAGTTAAAGAAAAAACTGATGGGAAATTCCATCTGAAAATGCCAACACTTTCAAATACAATTTGAAGCATGGGATGGGAACATGATCAAAAACGAAGCACAACAACTCTTTCTCCATGGTTATATATTTAGTTTCTCCAAACGTATGAAGGAAAGTCACAAGAAAGTTAGGAGATGGATGACTGTGAGGAAATTGAAGTTGTAGTCAAGAACATAATACACTACTAAACTCAAAATACAGAGGATTTTTTTTTTTTCCTTTATAATTCATAGGCACAGTTCAGTCTTGGGTACACACTAATGCTTGCCCTCACCTGCAATTTTTTTTTTTTTTTTTCTCCCTGCCCTGTTAACTTTAAAAAGCAGCCTGTGACCATGATTTTTCATGAGTTTGGAATGGATGAACAGGTAAGCATGCAAATTAGCCTGTGATTCCTAACACCTGTCGTTTGAAATTTGTTTTAAGGCACACTGTATGTAAGTTCTTAACATGGAAGGGAGGCAGTTCTGATCTTGCACCTTATACACCTAACAGGAGGCTTTTGATTTGCATGGATTAGTAAAGCTATTGCAAGCCAATTCATATGCGTACAATGGCTTCTGCAGCCCAGAATTACAGCCAGAGGAGGGTCACGATACTAATAAATACAAAATTAATTTCACACCTCCTAAATTACAAGTCTTATCAGTATTAGACTGTAAGCTTCTTGGGGCTGAGACAGTCTTGTCTGTCTCTCTTGTAGAGCATTAATCATGCTGTGGGTGCTTACGGCTAATAAGATGCATGTAAATCTATTCTGATGTGGTTTTTTGCCACTTCAGACTAGAGAGGAGTCACACACACACAGGCGTACTCTTACCTCTCTACCTAATGATACACTAATGCACCTAATTGAAAAAGCAAGTCCTGATAGGAACAGAAAGACTTTGTTTTTGTTTATGCCACCCAGACAGAGTCTGTGGCTATACATTGCAAATAGTTGGCAAAACCTAAACCGCAAGTATGCAGCAGCACTGTGAGTAATAAAGATAATGTTTGTGTTTTGTTTATGAAGAGCCCTAACCAACACACTAAAGCAAGCATACTGAAACCAAACAATACTCAGATCTTCAGAAAAACTTCAGAGGATCCAAATCATGTTATTTAATCACTTTGTTCTTTAACAAGCTAAACATCACTTAAAATTTACAAGCAGTAATTCCATATAAATTCTCTAAGCTGAAAAACGGGATGTAGCCAGTTGCTCTCTTCTATCCCAACTATTAAAGTTCAAACAAATTAAGTTCTATTAGCGAAGGAAAAATAAAAAACACAAAATTCCCTTGCCCCTAAGGTTGAGAAATGCTGTATTGCTCAGCCAACATGGAATTCCTCCATGTCTGGAGTCACATGTAGCATACAGGTGTCTCTAGTTACTTCATTGGGATGAAAAATCTCCATACGACTTTGACAATGCACCAGTACTTTTGTGTGGAGGGCAGGGATAAGAAATGTATACTATACTTCTCAAATAAACTAGAATTCCAAAGATTTTTCCCACTGAAACAAAAAGGAGTAATAGGAAAGGGAGAGATACTGAGATAAGACAACTTCCTAAAATATAAATTTCCAGTTTGGCTCAATATTGGATGCTAGATCAAAATGTTATCATTGACAAGCATGTTCTTTTCATTTAGGACAATTTAAATAAATTTTATTTCCAGATCCACACAGTATTCTTACTTGCCAAAAGCTGATGAGAAAGAGCTTCATGTTACATCAAAAACAACAGCAAGTTTTCCATCCTCCTCTTCATCTCTCTTTTGACTTACTGCAGCAGGTAATTCTGAAGCCCCTTTGAAAATGGAGGCTTATTCAGGTCTTGGTAACCAGCACTCTTGCCGTGTATAGGAGGCTCAGCTGACAGGGAATTCAGAAGGGGATCTCCTTCGTGTATGCAGAATTTGCAGGGTTAGAAGGCAGGGTTATAGCCCTTCCCGCGTAATTCATCAGTTCAGTCATCCAACAGCGTATTTTGGACTGCAAGCAGATTGCACTAAAGAGTAACTGCAAGGTGTCAGTGACCAGTGAACTAACAAGTCACATCTTGCTAAACAGGGCTGCATTTTCACTATCCTGTTAGCATGCTCCAAGCAACTCTGGGGAGACTGAATTCCTTGACCATACACAATCAGAGCCATTTTGAGAGTGCCCCAGCTGGAAGACAGATGGAAAGTCAAGGATCCAACTGGTTCCTTCCCACAGGGCACACTAGAGTCAGTCTGGACAGCTGTGCATCACAGACCACGCCTGAAAATCCTTGACTAAAACTGCCAACATATACCTTACAAAGCAGTGAAGCAGACCCTGGTCCGTAATACCACTCCCTCCAACCCCTATATGTCACATGAATATTCAAAAAAACCCAGCCTAATCACCCCTGCAAGAAGTTGCCCAACAAAATATGGGGATCCTGATTCAGAGAATTCCCAAGCAGACTTCACCTAGGAGAGAGAGATATACAGCCTTAATCCAAGCTACAGCCAGCCTCCTCCATCACACAGCTTCCACTAGCAGCACAGACCCCTCTGCAGGTGTTGCCAACCAAGAATCAAAATGAGGGTTGCCAGGTATCCCAGACCTGCTTAGCAATCAGGTACTTAACCAAGGACAATACTGGCCTACTGTTATCTGCCTGAACAGCCATCTCTGGGTACACCTCCCCATTTCATACCTTGACAGCTACAACACATGACTATGGCCATTTTGCCAGCAAAAAGTCACCACAAGTGATACCTTGAGGAGCTACTCCACATGCATGTGGAAAAGCCCAACAGAAGTACTCACTTTCAAACAAAAAGCATTCCAGCAATACAAAATCTTTTGCTCTAAGCCATTTATCTTGTCCTAAGGAAAATCTTCTGGAGATATGACTAGGAAGGGCTTGGAGAAAGAGACAGAGGTTGCCTTATCCATGTGCAATCTACTCGGCAATCACCACCGTATGGGAGGTTGGGTTGGCCGGGTCCTTGTTTACTGGTTTTCTCAGGGAAAGCCTTGGCAAATATGACACTGGAAGATAGCATCCCTTGTCTGTTTATCACCCCCACACACAGAAGGACAATTGTGAAACATTCCTGTGGAAATCCTATCAGCTGGTAGCTGGAGAGTAAGGACCAGCATGGGATGTGTGAGTAGGATTGAGTATGAACAGCAGAGCAGCAACTAAAGACAAAACAAAAAAACCAAAACCAATGCAAACAAACAAGCAAATCAAACAAAAAACAAAACAAAACCAAACAAACAAAACCACAAAAAAAACCAACAAAAACCCAAGAAGGCTCCAGAAGTGATTAGCCAGTTTGCAAAGGTGAATTCCCTACTTCCATATCCCTAACATTTCCTGTTATGTACCCACCCTCTTCTTAAAGGGAGCCATTCCACAGCCATTATTGCAATTAAATGGACAAATCTGAATCATTCCTTAAGCCACTGGGAACTCTGTACAATCTTTGAAGCATTTGTCTGTCTGGTACTCCCAAAAGCGCCACTGTGGTAACTTCTCATCAAAGCCCTTTAAGCTCCCTGTTTGCTCAACTGCCTAAAGATCTCATTCACAGACCTCCACTGAGAAAACACGTGCAAACATTTACTAAACCCTTCAAAAGCAGATGAAGAGTGACCAGCATGTCATCTTTCCTTCATGTTAGGGATGTCATCAGTTCTGTTACTGAATGCCCCCTGGCCCCAACACCCAGATCACTCTCTTTCCCAAGGGAAATCCTTCAGTTAAATCCCTCCCGAAGCCAACTCCAAGCATCACTGCACATGCAGTATCAACACTTGGTGCTCACCCATGCTGGTGGCCATGAAGGGCATGCTGACTACAGATTCAAAACCTACATATAAATAAAGGCTGAACATTTAGGTAGGCCAGGAGCTCTGCTTCCACCTTCCTACCCCAAAGCAGTCCTCCTGTGACACAGGTGCAATGAAGTTTGGCAAAAATATATATATACCCCACACCCAGGAATCTTGATTTCCTGCAAGTTCCAACTGTCCTGCATTTAAGTCCAGGTCAGCTAACCACTTACACTCCTCCACAAATAAATGTTCTCAGAAGAAGGTTAGATTAAGAGTATACTTATTTTAAAATATGTCTGCTCAGTCAAGTCTGAATGGACTGCACAACACTGTTCTTGAAGAAATACTACTTAATTTTTAGATTAAAAAAAAAATCTTATTCAAATGATGAACAATTAGGTTATTTTTCTCATCTTAATAAATGATGTAAAGCCTCTGGACATACAGTAGCATTTGTATACTTCCAGGCAAGCCATGGTAACTTTCAAATGTTACTTCCCCTACTCCACCACTACATGAAACAAATACACTGGAGCCATTTAAATTTTAGCAACAAACACATTTAAGAGAGACTAATTTCAGTTCTTTGCAAGATGTACTTGTTAAATAATTTTACTTAAAAATGAACAGGTGAATTCTCATTCTTATTATTGGTTGATAAAGTGCCTATATTTTTCCAATAAGAATTAAACAGTTTTACAAGACAATGCATGTGTTTAAATTAGCAAGGAATAAGCAAATGTCAGCTCAGAATTACAGGGACATACAACAAGTATCATTCATACTAACTCACCTGTTACAAGATCAGAGGATTGCTGCTGCCTCATTCAGTTTTGGAAGTATTAATCAAAAATTGCCTCACTTTTCCTAGTTTGCCCTAGTGGGGCACAATTTTTGAGTAAAGTGTTGGTCACAAAATGGCAGAAGTCTAAGGGCAAGATTCTTCAGAAGCAGAAATCCACCAAATCTCAAAATGAAGATATGGTATCACACATATCAAGGTGGGAAAGCCATCTCTTAACGCTGCCTGTTGTTTTCCTGCAAAAAAGGCTACATTTTGCCAGTAGCTTTTTGCATTCACCAGATTCATTCCTATTTTTAAGAAATGTGTTATGTCCTCCCCAAAAGTACATAGCAGAGTCATAGTGGAATGGCTCAGACATTCTCTCTGATTGAATGATATACTGTCATCCATTATTACTCAAGGCTGGTTATAATGTGCATTAACATTTAAAAAGTTGGAATCTATTCAGCCTGTCCACCCAGTAGTTGACTAACTGGACATTATTACTTGAAAAATAAGCCTAATAAAATGGGAAAACAGCATAACCTACTGTAACCCACTCTATGCCTGTATTTTCTGAAACTAAGAAGTACTAATACTGAATTGACAAGTATTTCATCTATAAGAGCTTCTGAGCATTTTTACAGCACAAAGAGAGTGAAGAGTAGACAACATTATTTTGCACTTTCATAACTGATATAGGAACTTTGAATAGATAAATCTTTTTCTACTAGTTAGAAGCAAATTCTTCTTACCCCTTTAAATTAAAAAAAAAAAAAAATGCTGTGTGCTTCAAGAGGAAACAGGCACCAGCAACAACAAGCTGTTCACCACTTTTGAGCCAAATGCTTGCTAAAATACTGAACACGGAATATGTTGCATCAAGACAGAAGAAGAGCTAAGAAAATCAAAAGGGGAAGAATCACATCTTTCTTCACCTTGACTGAGACTAAAATGAACAATCCTTCCTCCAAGGTGATACAAGGCTCTTCTTCTGGAAAGTACTTTTACATAAATTTGTATGAAGTGAAAGGGAAATCAAAAGCATCTGACCAGAGAAACACTCCACTCCTACACGGGAACTGGGGGATTAATGCAGTGAACTTTTAGATTTTGCCCAGAATTAGTCCTATTTTTACAGCGGTGCGAGCTATGAATTTCGAGCCTGACGGCGAGAAGCCTCCATCAGCGGTTGTCAGGAACCCCTGAAGCGCGTCCTGGGCTGTATCTTTAAAAGGTGTCAGAGGAAAAGCAGACGAAATGCTGCAATCCCCACCCACTGCCGTGTCAGAGCCACCGCCCCCACCCACGCACCCGCACACCCGGCATCCCGAAACCCGCCCTGCCCCACCAACCCGCCGCGCCGAGCGAAGGAAACAGGGGCTGTCCTCCGGGCCGCCGGCTGCCCCCGGCCCACCGCCCCCGGCATCCTGGGAGTGGAAGGAGGGGGCCGCCCCAATCCGCCCACGCTGCCCCACCCGCTCCCGACCCCGCTGCCGATCCCGGTTCGACTCCGCGGATCGCCCGTGGGGGATGTTGCACATCATTAGCATCGCTTACTAACTCTTTCTGTACTTCTTTGTCTTAATAATTTTATAATATGGGACATTTACGGTGCTAGCTATGGCACCTTCTGTGATCAGGCTCAGGAAAAATCTGTCTTGTCAGCTTCCCCACGGTGCAATCTGCTATCACTGGTTAAAGTGGTACGTGTGATGGCAGGGGAGAAAAATGGCAAGCTGCCAACAACACATCCCATGCACGTAGTTCCCTACATCCAGCTATTGCATTTTATAGTGCCCACTTTATTCTTAGGATGCTCTGAAAGTACAGAGACATTTTAATATCAAATATAGTTCCTTGCTCGTTCCTTTCCCACGGTCAACTGACTGGGTACTCAGTCTGCGTAACTGAGTTTTGAAGCACATGCTGCAATGACAGCTTTCAATTGAAATACAAGCATGTTGCAGCAGGACTTTCCCTTATGAATAATCACTCATCAGAAAGAGTGATTAAGTGTCAGAACTGATGACTATTTTAGAAGCATATTACTTCTATCAATGCATATAGTCGTAAGCATCTCCCAGTTATCCAGGCATATGAAAAATGATTCTGCTGGCATGCTTTTGCATCAAGACTAAATTTGGTCTGCTAACAGCAATGTCACATTTCAATGGAGACTTGTTAAGAGTCTTCTTTCATTGTTTTGGAATAATATCAGTTTTCATGAGGTGGGGTTTTTAAAAGGCATGAACCCCAGAGCACACAACTCTGCAGCTTTAAAACCAGCACCTCAGGGAAGCTGCTGGCCAGGGGGTCAGAGGCTGAGTCCCCCAGGTGGGGTAGCCCTGCCCCAGAGCACAGCGAGCGCTGAAGGAGCCTCAAGGCCATTAGGGAAAGCCAGTAATTGCACTACTTGGTTTGCTGGAATAACGATGACTTAAAGCATTAAGCCTTCAGACTATTTTAAAATTAAAACAGTGCAATAAACTATCAAATAATATGTCTAAGAGGATCTTAAAGACACAAGAAGGATTTTGCCTGGCGGTAGTAAAATTTCATGAGGTTATTTGAGTTTTAGTATGCAACCGAAGCCTTATGAGATTCATGTGAGTAATACCAAAAAAGGTCTAAGCTTCTTAGTTCCTCAGAAGTGGAAAATCCTATTCCACATTTCTGATGTCTGCGCTTATAACTCTGCTCATAACTAGGAAAGTGGGTAAAGAAGAGTTTGTTTTACACAACTAGAACACCATCCAAATGAAAGAGAAGTGGGATATAACACTTAAATAATGACTGTTTTGATGTCAAATTAAGCCCCAAAATACATGTATAGAGCTCTTACTATAATGAGCAACTGCAGGGCCTGCTCTTTATCTAGTAATAAAATCCAACCAAACAATCAATCAATCAGTGGTCTTCACTGTCCAAAGTTAATCAAAACAAACTGTGAGAAAATTTATAGTAAAACACTTTATTGTAATAAATATTTCATTAAAATAATGTGATTCAGATATTTTTAATTTATATTGCTCTTGATGTTCTTAAACTGATATTATTTATGAAAGGAAGCATCTCTGTATTTAAAGGTGTTAAGAGCTTGTATTCTTGCTAGTTTACTCAGTACGGCTGTTCAACTCTTAATTCTTCTCCCACTACTCTAAGGAAAATTAAATACTGCAGATGTTATCCTTTCTAATGCCATATACACAGAATCAGTTCCTCATTTGCAGGCAAGTTGTTTATTTTTTCCTATTTAACTTCAAGGCAATCACGATCATTAGGCAATGCCAGGGTTAAATAAACATGACCTAAAGCGATCAGAAGTCAGAAGTTATTTGAAAGAGATATCCTCACAAGAAGTGATCCAAGAAGTGAAAATCTAGGAACTGCACTTGAAATATTTAAGCCAACCCCTCTATTCAGATGCAAACATATTAAGAGCACAAATGGAAAGGCAGAAATGTAACTGAATTTAAAATATTTCCTATCTTTGAGATATTTGAACTAGACAGACTACCTTGCCAGGATTTTAAAGATGCTAGTGCTCATAGACAATAAATTAAACAAACTCCACAGATTTAAAAAAAAAAAAAAAAAAAACCAAAAACCACCAAAACACAAAACCCACCAAAACAGAAAACACCGACAAAAGCACTAGATGAAAAAGATTGCAGAAAATAAATCAGTACTCTCTGGAATGGTTTTACATTTATCCATTACAGTTTTACACATCTGATCCTCTTTCAGGCCACAGTAGCACCCATATGCAAGAATATGAACTGCCTTGTTTATGCACCTGGACTGACAGCATTTCTGCAGCATACAACCCAGACAAGCTCACCTGCCAGGAATTCCCCTAAGAACAACTGCATGAAACATAAGATTTGCATCCATTCATCAAAGATCACTTTGCTTAAGATGAAACCAATGTGAATCAGCCTACAGGAACTTGGGGTACTTTCAGACTTAATACCTAATTTCTCCAGAGGCCCAAGCCTATGCAACTCCTACCTCTCATTGAGAAGGGGAACACTGAAGACTGAGTGCTTCCATTGTTGGCCCTCATGACAAGTTGACCAGTCTCTTCAGAGTCATTACTGCCTGAATGCTGTTTCACTTCACTTATCTGTCCTCACCTCACAAAACCTCTCATCTTCCCATCCCATAAAAAGGGAAAAATAAATCTTGAAATACTTTAGTAGAGAACCATTGCCAAAGAGTATTTGAACCTAAGAATGCTCTCTACGCCATGATCTAGTACAAAAGCCAACTTCACAGCTTCCTATCCCTTTCTACAAATACATTGTTACGACTATCAACTTCTTTGATGCTTCCCATGCTTCCTGCAATTATCCTCTCAGTCTGTCACCCAAAGCTGGGCTTCTCCTCAGGCTTGCATGTGACAAAGGTCCACTGAACTCAACAGAAACAGCCTTCCACCTATCCCACTACTCCATTCCATGGTCTACTTCCCCCACATTAAACTTCAGTATGTCTGAGCATCTAAGCATCAGCTGTTATGAGACAATACAAATGTCCCACAGCCAGCTTGCCATGAGTATAAATGTTTTTAACAATAGGAAAAGAGAAACATCAAAAAATTAAAAGTAATTGGAAAGTCATGTATCTTTATCCCTATTGTGTACAGCACCAGTGTCTTATGAAACATTGAATATACTGATAGGAAAAAGTACATCTCAAATATTTTTTTATTTAAATACTGGAAAATAGTAGACAGAAATAAGGTTACCAGTAGACAGAAATAAGGTTACCAGTAAAGTATGGAAATTTGTATGACAGCTTTCCAAAATAAAGTCATCTACAACCCCAGACCACGAGGAGTTTTTCAGAGCTACAGGTGGGAGCTGGGAACTCTTGTCTTTTTCATCTTAAAAGCTCTTGAATGCATCTCTTATTATGAGTCACTCAAAATTTCAGAGGGTATCTGAGATCTTTTAGCAAAGAGAAGCAATGGTAAGGAAGAACAGTTTACATAGTTATGTTGAAAGAGGAGGGAGTGGGGCACAATAGCTAGGCATACAACCAGGTGAAAATCACTTTTATCTGTCACATTCACTAGGTATTTTTATTTTTTTCAGTAAGTGTACTTATTACTGGTTTTCTGGTTTGCTTTCTTTCTAAGACATTATATACAAGGACTGAGGGAGTCAGAGCCCTTTGAAGCATCCTCAGCACAAGAGAAGACTCTTTCACCAGGTTTTTAGATACAAACAGTGAAAGAAAATATGCATGAAACCGAAAGCACTCGAACAATCCCCCTCCCCAGTCATCTGTTTAGCCTCTCTTATGTTATGTTTTGGCTTACGGTCAGCTGAGTTATAACTGCTTCAGCTTTTGAACATCTCTGTTGTTTCTTTTTGTTTTTGTGTTTTGTTTTGGGGGTTTTTTTAAGACATATTTAAACCACCAACACGTACAAAAGCAGCTACCCAAGGCTGAATGGAGTTTTTATCCTGATCTGTTGCACTGGTCCTTTAACTTTTTATGACTCATAAAGCTGTAAGTATTTGGGAATTCCCCTCTAAATAGGAGTTTGACACAGTTGCACTATGGAAAGTTACTTTATTCAAAAAGTAACAGAATACAACATTCATGCAATATCCAGGACTATACTTAGCAAACTTAGCAACACACAATTGGTCTCCCGCCCACGCCGCCCCGCCCCCCCCCCCCCACCCCCACAAACAAACAAAAAAAAAAAAAAAAAAAAAAAAAAAAAAAAGAAGAAAAAAAAAAAGAAAAAAACAAAGAGAGAAAAAGAA
>JANIJG010021460.1:17696-43413 GCA_024611175.1 Megaceryle torquata | reverse complement strand
AAAAAACAATCATACAATAACCCGGCACAAACTTAACAAACTTACCAACACAAAATTGGGCCCCCCCCCCCCCCCCCCCCGCAAAGCTTCTAATTAAAGACAGATTAAAATAAATCAATAATTAAAAAAGCAAGAACAAGACCAAAGAGAAAAAGTAGCAGCATTGAAAGAGACAATCACAGTGTTACACACCCATGCAAGTCAAGAATATGTTTCTTTTAAACTATTCAAACAATGTCAGGGCTGTTTACCTCCACTGGACCCCCCAGGTGCATGTAAGAGTATGCAGCTTCTCTCTTACCTGTGTGTTGAAGTCCCTTCTTGGTGGGCTGACTAGTCATCAGTGATCACCTGACTAAAGCCTGGAAAAAAAAAATAAAATCAGCTGACCACCCTTGCTCTCTGGCTTCCAGCTTAAATACTCCTCTCTACAGCACTTTGTCATGTGAGGCAGGACAGAACCAGCTGTCATTGCTTCAGAAAAAGGGAAATGGGCCCCTCCGTTTCCACCTCCTTCCTTCCTCCTCTCTCATTCTTTCCTATCTGTCCCTGCCTCCAACCTCCTCCCTTTCTCATTCTTCCACTTTGCTCATTCACTGCCCGCCCGGCCAGGGTGTCCCGGGGGAAACCACATTCCACAATGTACAAGCATTTCCCCTGCATCTCGAGGTTTCTCAACAAGCTGCCTACACACTTATACTAAAAAAAAAAAAAAAAAAAAAAAAAAATTCAGAGAGAAACAGAGAAGAAAAGGCACGACATTCCACAACCCTCAGTCAGTCCTGGCAGACTACAAGGCATTTTCAGTCACACAGCACAAAATGCATTAGTCAGAGCTGAAAGACCACACACTTTGTACCACTACCATACTAACAGAGAATGGTCTGAGCAGAGCTACAGGAAAAAGGAAAGGAGGGGTTCCTAACGGTGCTTCCAATTTTTGTGGGGTAGCCGCCTAAATATATGAAAAATTCACGGGAAAAGGCCCAAAGTTGACATTCCCAGCAGAAACAATGTGAATGTGGGCAGCAGGGAAAGCTCTCTGCTCACGGAGCATGACCTTTGCCAAAAGGACTCCCCCCTCCACCAGAATGTGTTATTCCAAAGACTGCAAGACATTATCTAAATCAGAACTTCTATCTCCCCAATGGTTTGTTCGTAGGAAATACAAGCCTAGAAAAAGTGAAAGTAATACTGCATGATTCAAATTCCCCAAAACCACACATACTATCAATTCAAACTCTTCTCTTCTTCGATGCTCCTTATAAGTTCTGCTACTATATCCATCTATGGAGTTTTCTCTACTTATGCAGTTTCAACCCTCTGTGTACACAGAGAATCTGATCAGCAAGAAGTGGGAAGAGAGTTCAGAGTAAAAAACCCTCCGTCCTAATCCAAATGACCTAATCGCTCATCTATCTGCTCCCTGCTTCCGCCCCCCCCCCCCTTATCTGTTGCTTGAAGGCATTTTAGGAGTACATATATGGCTTAGGAGAAAACACCTCTTTTTAAATCACATCAGAGAGAATGAGCGCACTGTACTGGAGTGCGTGCTTCTGTCCACCAAGACCAGTGCCACGGAGTCCCCAGCCCTGAATTCCCCACTCTGCGTGGGGATCATCCCTAATGCACCCTGCAAGACTCAGGGGCTTAAGTCAGCATCAGAAAAGTGTAGGGAGGCGGGGGAAGCAGGGGGGAAGAGGGGGAGAACCCTTAACCATCTGCACTGGAATTTCTTTTTAGGAAAGTCCATACTTTAATGAAAGACTGACACTAGATACCACAAAAAAACCTTTTTTTTTTTTTTCTGTACATCCATGACTCAGATACATTTTCTGTGTGGGTTATGTGGCTATGTTATGTGTCATCTTAAAAAACTGTTTCAAAGAGACATTTAAACATAAGTTTTAAGAAAAAACTTGATGTGTTTATGTACAATGAGTGTTTTTTAAACTGCTTTTTTATTGCACAATGCCATGCAGAGCAGAGACACTAATGTCTGTTTTCATTATAGCTATAATTTGCATCTAATACTAGACACAATAATCTTTAAAAATATTTATTTTAAATGATTTCCCTAAATAGTTCCCAGAAAAGTAAACAAACTGAACCCTTCAGCAAAATAGATCCCCTTAGTTATAATATTGTTATTCTTCCCCTTTTCTCATTTTCTTGATCATGAAAAGACATTTACTCACTATGTTATTGACTCAGATGCATTAGTTTATAAAACAAATGGTAGCTGCTGCTGTGCGGTATTTCAGCAGAGGAACGCTATCCAGAACTGCCTCAGAGACTGAACACTGTCCCTATTATAACAAAAGCATTAAAATGAATAATTCATGAGCAGAGGAAGTACCCTACCATTAAAAGGCACCAACTATTTAATGAATTGTCTAAAAGCTACCCCTTTCACTGCCCAGTTCCTCTAGATACTTAATTACTCTTAATTTTTCTAAAATGTCAGAAAGTAGTAATTAGCAGAAACACCTGGACCAGCTTTAGGAGATTTTCCTGAGGAATAAGAAATGAAAGCTGAAAAGTGAACTACAGAGGGAAAGAAAATAGAAAAGTGTCTATGTTGGATACATCAAGGAAACAGGACTTCAAACTTCAAGAAACTTTTCCAAATTGCACTTTCAAATCTTGAAAAAGAACATAGCAATCTATCCTTTGCCTTTATCTGGTATCTTCCTTCTCAGGATCCCAAAGTGTCATGAAAATGCTCAGGAATTAAAAGGCCTCATCAGCAAGTACTTGCAGGACTTTTCTCTTGCTTATAGGTATAGAACATAAGGCCTCAAGAAGACTAACTTATTTTCTCCAGGCCATACAGGAAGGCCTGGAGACTGAGGCAAGAATAGAGTTTCATCCCCTGGTTACAAATCCTGTGCCCAACAAAAAGACTAACTTCCTTGCTTTATATTAAAAAAAGCTTCAAAACATTCAGTAGTCCTGCAAGTTTTATATTAAAATAAGCTGTGGTGCACAGATATTTTATGCAGGGATAGGGAAATAATGTGATCCATTAATACAACTTTACACCAAAATAATATTTCAAACTAGGTTTCGAATAACATCTTTCAAGGAATTTGACTTAGAATAGCAAACTACATCTCTTGATGTTTTACTGCTGCAGGAAAAGCACATAATCTGCCTGGAAAGATATTTATTTATAATACACATTTTCAAACTTTTCAAGATATTAAAAAAAGGTACACTAACATTGATAAACTTCTCAGATTTCATTTGAACCAACATCTACTTAAAAGAGCAAAAGTCAAGGAACTGTATTTCTAAGTCCTTTTGCCAAGGGGACAGTATTTTATAATGTTGAGCAAAAGCCATCCTAACTATCTTTACATACATGGGTCACATTCAGGTGTCCTACTCTTGCACAATTGTCCCCTATTTACACTATTGGGCTGAACTAAAATGCAGTTCTAATTTCAAGGCTGTCACAGTTCACTAATTATGTGGTAGTAAGCCTATTAATACTGAGATACAAAAACATCTCGCCAACGTAGAACATTATGGATGAATGATAACAGTGGGTGCAATTTTGCAAGACCAGACACTGTCACTGGTCAACTTACTGATGCTCCTGAGCTTTTTATTTTCAAATCAGTCAGCTTGTTTACAGAGCCTTGGTAGCAACTTCTCTGTGACTTTCAAGCTTCTAGTTCTCAAAAGAACGTTTTCTGATTTTAGTAGCATCTGTTTGAGAAAGATGCTCTCCTGATCTTGTATTAGATGGATGATTTTAGTTCTGCCAAAATTTACTCTTCAGTTAACTCAGAGCTACCCCCATGGCAAGCCCACATAGGAATAAGGAAATACACTTTAGAAACTAAAATAATCTGTACAGTTAAACATGGTTTTAGTTTGCAGACCCCAATGAACTGTGAGAACTGAACTACAAAACAAATATAATAAAAACACACTTAGCTGTTAGATATAATTAATATAGCCCAGCTTACAGCAAGCTGGTTTGCTCTAACTAATAGACTAATTTAGCACAAATGACCATTAATGGTTTGATAACTTATGGAAGGCAGAAAGAGAAGGAAAACCCAGAAAACACTTACGAAAGCTCTTCCAAAGATCAAAGTTCACTTTTTAAAAACTGTACCCAAAGAAGCAGTTAAAAAAAAAAGAAGAAATGTTACAAATACTTCATGTCTATCTGATTCAAAATAGCTATCTTGAATCAAGATTACAGGAGAAACTCTCTGTTTATATAAACCAGCATTAGTATGTCCACCACACTATCAACTTTCACCAGACATCCAGGCTACCAAGTCCACTACCTAAACTCAAGTGTTTGGGAGAACAAATAGCATTAAATATTTTATTTCAGAGGAATCAGTGTTAGAAGAGAAAGATTACCACTACTTCTACCTGGAGATAGGAAAAAAAGAAAAAAACCATCAACCAAAACCAGCTTTATATCCAGAAGCAGGACAAAATTTCCAAGTGCAAGAGACTTAGCATTTTGCTACTCTGACAAGCAAGGACAGATGGATGGGAAGAAGGAGGATTAGCATTGTACCAAAGAAGATTTTAGTACAATACTAATGATCAGATAGGTACATTGTTCACTAATCACGACTGTCTTGAAACTACATTATGGCACTAAGCAAAAACGAATGGAATGAAAAGAAATACACATTGAAATAATGGTAAGGTAACAATCAAGCGTAAAAGAAAAATTCAAAGAAATCAGAGGGAAAATAACTGTCCAAATATCCAAGAATAATCCATCTGATTGCAGTACGCCAAAAAGTCTGGTCAGACAATGTATACAAATTTTATTTATCTAGGAGCTTCAGTATGTTTAGAGAGTTTTGATATTTGTTTTATCTGCAGTCATAGCTCTTTGCTACAAGTCTATAAATTGAGTAGACATACATTTCACAGAGCAGCAGTGGTCTGCCATAGTAGCTGTTGTTTTCTTGCAGCAGCAAGCATCAGTTGTGCAGATTGTGCAATGCAGCACAAATACAGGATCTATTCACAAACCTCTCAGTACTACAGAAGAATAGTAGAACTATTAACTATGGCTTTTAAAAGAAGTAGCAACTTTTAGACAGTAATATAAATTATTGTTGTAAATTTAAAATAACTTTTAGAAGATATTTTAAGGGCAAAACAAACAGAAACTAACACAATGGCAGTGAAGGGTAGAAGAATGTTAATTTCTACCTTCTTTATTGTTAAAGAAATAAATAGGGTAGAGGAGGCATCTCATCACAACTACAAGACCACAGAATGGTTGAGGCTGTATTGGACCTCTGGAGGTCATCTAGTCCACTCCCTCTGCTCAGGCTGGGCCACATAAGAGCACACTGCCCAGGATCAGGTCCAGGCAGCTTTTGAATACTTCCAAGGATGAAAACTCCACCACCTCTCTGGACAACCTGTGCACCTGTGCTAGTGATCAATGACCTGCACAGTGAAAAAGTGTTTCCTAATGTTCGGATGGAGCCTCCTTTATTTCAGTTTTTGCCCACTTCCTCTGGTCCTGTCACTGAGCGCCACTGAAAAGACCCTGACTCTGTCCTCTTTCTAATGCCCCTTAAGGTATTTGAATGCATTGAGGAGATCCTCCCCGTAAGTCTTTCCATCTCCAGGCTGAGCAGTTCTAGTTCTCTCAGCCTCTGCTCACAGGAGAGATGCTCCAGTCCATCATATTAGTGGCCCTTCACTCAACTCTGTCCAGTAGCTCCATGACTCTCTTGTACTGGGGACCCCATAACTGGACCCAGCTCTCCAGGTGTGGACTCCCCAGTGCTGAGTAAAAAGGAAGGATCACCTCATTCAACCTGGTGACAGCACTTCTCCTAATGCAGCCCAGGATACCATTAGCTTTTTTGGGGCAAGGACGCATTGTTGGCTCATGGCCAACTTGGTGTCCACAAAGACCCCTCACCCTTTCTGCAAAGTTGCCTCCCAGCCCCCAGCATGTACTGGTGCATGAGGTTGTTCCTCCCCAGGTGCACTTGCCCATGTAGGTCCTTCAAATGTACAGGTCTTTCAAGAAGTTCTGAAAAGTTGCATACTTGAGCTAAGATGCACACTGCTTTCATTAACACTAATGTTTCTTACTTTAAACTATGGGCTGGACTTTAGAAAAGGGGTTTTAATTTCCTCCCCTCTGTGACAAGGAATCCATCAGGCTCACTACTCCCTCATTCTCTCTCACAAATACCAGTGTTATTCCCCACAGTTGAAGAGGTAAGATTTTAGTGACAGCTCCTGTTACCTTGACATTTTTTGCTTCTTATTTTCACAATTTTTCAGCATTTTGGGAGAGTCGGCTTAGAATGGAGAACTTAGAGGAAAAAAAAAACAAAACAACACAACATTATGCAAAACATTTTCATAAGTAAAAGTAGTACATTTGTTCAGGTATTTGTAGGATGTTCTCATGGTGTGTTCAAACCAAATGGAAGCAGCAGTCTGTTTGAGTTTGGCTGATGAACTAGTAGCATCCCATTGCATTCTCTGAAAGTGTCTTAGAATCAGAGAATGGTAGGGGTTGGAAGGGACCTCTGGAGTCATCGAGTCCAACTCCCCAGCTACCACAGGAAAAACTAGGGCAGGCCACACAGTAACAGATCCAGGTGGGTCTTGAAAGTTTCTAGAGAAGGAGACTCCACAATTTCTCTGGGCACTGTTCCAGTGTTCTGTCACTCTCACAGTGAAGAAATTTTCCTCTTGTTGAGGTGGACCTTCCTGTGTTTCACAGGACACCACTGAAAAGAGACTGGCCCATTCTCACCCTTCAGATATTTGTAAACATTAATAAGATACCCTCTCAGTCTTCTCTTTTCCAGGCTAAACAGCCCCAGATCTGTCAGCCTTTCCTCATAAGAGAGATGTTCCAGTCCCCTCAACATCTTTGTAGCTCTTAGAAAACTTAGGAAGCTAAGGAGAATAGAAAATGTTTTCTTTTGGGTCTCCTTATCAGACCATCTACTGCCAAATGGGCTATCTAGTTACAAAATAAACAGCTTCACTGATACAAAAATGGTAACAACAAATTCTCTTCAGATTTTACGGGTGTGAGTCAGTTCCACCAGTCCCATCTCTAGTGCCTTGCCTCCCTCAACCTCTTACAGCCAGTCTTACAAACTCCAAATGGCACCAGAGATGCAGACCCCTTGCAAAGGCCTGGGACACACTGTAGCACTTGAAGAAAACTAGATGGTAACATGTAGGCAACCAAAACCCACCCTTAGCAGCCCAAATGAAAACGTGACTTTTTCATGCATATAGATAGGTAAGTTGGGTGAGACATGAGTAAGGCAACATTCAGTCCTCTGTGCTGTTACTCAACAACAAAACAGTCCAAAGAATACAGAAGTTGAGAGCGATGGGGAAGAAGAATCATTAGACTCAAGCTTTGTGCTCCATCTTACATCCAACTTCCTCCTTTCCTCCTTACTGCAGTAATTCTTCCCTTCACAAAAGACAACAAAATCTCTTTATTCACACAACTGTATACATTGACTGTCCTGGGGCAAGTGCAATTATTTTCAGTGATAAACTAGAAACTACTTATAATTCAACAAGGAACAGAGGCAAATCTAGGCCATCTTACTGCTACATAAAAAGGGCAACAAACTAGGAGACCTAGCATCTTTTCCTATAGCACAAAGTTCACTGAGAGCCCTTCAGATACTGGCAGCACAAGCAAATCAGCCAAAATACAACAAGGTTCCACAACTGTGCCTTGTACCACCAATGATGTTTCATAGAACCTGTCACACAAATCTAATTACATTGCCAGGGCTTTGATTTTTCCTCACCTCTTTTCCAGTGCCTTCCATATTTCCAATTCCTGTTTTATACTCTGAAATATTTACAGACCCATGATCTTTCTCATTTAAAAAAATAATAATAATAATAAAAAAAAAATAGGAAAGATGGAAAGGCATCATAAAATATTTCTTCTGTATCATCAATACACTTTTAAAAACAATAAAAAGCATCTCCAGACCAGTATGTCTAACAAAAAGACAAATGTCATTACTTGGCTCAGGGGCACACAAGGGTTTTGTAGCTCTGAACTGACTCCTCAAGGACTACCAGCAGTGCAAGTATATTGGCATGTATTCTGCTTCTTCAGAAAGGCCAATCAAGCAATGCAGTACCAATGATCACTCTCATTTCTTTTGTGGGGTTATCATGGCATGCTGTAGTTTCGGCCTTTTGGCATTGTGATCTTCTGTTTGATAGCATTGTGATCTTCTGTTTGATATACAATCCTAATTTTGTGATTGTGGCATGAATGGATATGCTTAAAGCTTGCTTTTGGGGCTTGATGGCTATTATGTGACATGCCTGTGAATAATCTCATTCTGCTGTATGTAAGCACACAAACAGGAGGACAAAAATATCTCTGTCACGGGCTGTTCCTACACAAGTGAATATTTGATCCATCTATACAAAAACAGGAAGAATGTGTCTTTCATTTGTCTGTAGGAATGTCTGCTCAAAAAGTTGTCTTAAAAAAACCCCAGAACATGAGAGTTAAGTTCTATCATCATTTTTCCCTCTAAAAAATTCAACAGCTTATTTCAAAACCTTACCCACTATAAATGTGAGGCATTAATTAAAATTCAAATAGCTTGTTCACAGATTTCATGGCTGGAAGCCTAACTTTTTTCAATAGCATGTCACTAGTTAAATCAAGTCCTGTTTAATTTGAGAATCATGGGAAAACAAAAGAAAGGAGGGGACCTTGGCAAACTGAATTAAAGCCATCTTTCAAGCAAGGGTGTCGAGAAGGAACAGTACAGAGAGAAGGAAGAGGAGTTTTCAAGTCTTATGGAACGTAAAATTTACTTGTATGTCTTTAAACGTAATGTCCATTGCACATAAACGTTAGGATTGAAACCCATGATTTTACCTCTATTGCTTTCTAAATCTGTATTTCAAATTGTTAACCAGATGCAGGAACATGCGGACTGGCCAAGCAATCAGCTTTTTAGAACTATTTTTAACAAATTAGCTTAGGTAAACTTTATCATTGAATTAGTATTCCCAGTTACTTAATATCTTAATGAAATCATTAGCAAGGTAAAAAGGCATACAGGTCTGTAATATATTAGTACTTCTAAAAATATACAATGTACAAAAAGCTATCTGAAAGAGTATGAAGTTGAGCACTCAAAAGGCAGATGGGTCCAGACTGAAGGATCTTTCTATAACCTTAAGTCTGTCTCCTTTATGTCTATACATCACAACAACAGCCTTCTGTTATTGTTCAAAACCAAGAGGTTTTGTTGGGCTTTTTGTAGTTTCTTTGAGATTTTTTTTTCCTCTCTAATACAGGTCTATCCTATTCAGTGCACAAAACCGTTAGCTGTTTGTTCAATGAGCAAAATCGTATTTCAATTTACTCTGCCATTCACCACACAGCCATAGACTTTTCTGCTCTATCCTATTTAACTCCAGCTTTGCGAGACAGAGCACATTTCTTCATGGGCTTATCGTTGCTGTATATATACTGTGAAAATGACCTCCATAATATTTATAAGCAGTATCTCCCTATGAAAAATAGAGTAATATTTATCTTTGGTTTACACCTGTGGAACTGAGGTATAAAGAGACTAAGGCTTGGATGACTATGGTCATCCAATTTAAGATACAGTGAAGTAAATAAGAAACAGTGACCTTAACAGGCTGAGCTGTAAACTGCAACGGTGCAGCAGCTACTTCAAAACCACCCCAGCCATTGCCACAGCACGACCCTCCAATACCTCTTAGCTAGGGGCAATCATCTTCGAGTATGGCCAGGAGTCAGACAGCTTCAAAATGCAGTTATCACTGACCTCACTGAAGGAAAAGACTGCTCGGCACTGCCAAGAACCAAGCAGTCAGATGCTCTGAAAACAGCATAAATGAATAGGGAAAGCAGCTTTTCAACAGTGGTGAGGGACTCATTGGAGGATGTCTCGCAGACCTCTTAAAGAGGCAGGAAGATTCCCTGGGCAGGACTCAGTTGCCCTTACCTTAAGTCATTCTTTCTTTGCAAACTTCTCTCATTCACAACATATATTTCAGAATCTATAGCTGTCAAAGTTGATGCATCCCCATGCAAATCCACCTGAAGTAGTGAGTGGAAGAAGGAAGTCCACGGAACAAATATTATGTGAACATGTAATTAGATCCACTATCATGGTTATATAATCAGAACTACTGTGAGGTAAAACAGCACTGCCAAAATTAAATCTAACTTTGTATTATTTTTTAGCATCTCTCTTACTATTTTACTACCTTATTATTCAATGTGGTTTTATTCAGTATATTTTTAAAGGCCCAGGAAAAAAATGTAGAACAAATATTCAATATAGTAGTGGCCTGACCACGGCATGGAGCAGCTAGATCCACACTACAGCCTCCATCATTTGTACTAATGGAGGAAGTAACCACAGCATTGTTGCTCTCTTCCCTGTAAGCCATCATTTTGACAGTGGGTCAGCTACAAAGGAAATCAGAGAAGGCAGGCCATGCTCAGAAATCTTTGGCTCTTCACAGCAGAGAGCAGTATACTTGAGTTGCGCACAACTCAGTCTTGATGTCTTCTGTTTTTACGTCCTTTGTTTTTTCCTTACAAGAGTTGTTCTTTATTCATTCTTAAGCTTCAAAGTACTGGTACTCATCACTATCATGCTCTCCCACCATTTCCTGTTTCTTATTTCATCCCAGTCATTAGTCCATCAGGTTTCTAAATCCCAGTTATCATCTTCCTCTTGTGACCTGTTGCTTAAATTCCTTATTTTCCTGCCCAAGTGGCCACCCCTCATTGCCCCAACAGATCTCATTTTCCTTGCCTCTTCACCATCTCTGGTCTTTTTTTCTGGATATCTTTCTTCAGGGCATTTGCCTCAGTGTTCTTACACAAATAAGCCCAGCCCCAGTATATTCAGTCCCCATTTTGACCATTCTTTCCCCATTTTGTGCTTCACAGTCCATCTTATGGTCCATGGCATAAAAGTCAGGATTTTTCTGGCAAAGTTATAAGATTATCTTAAAGACTAGCTTTAATCTCAATTGTAATAGCCAGGATCTGCACTACTAGATATATCAGGTTATTTCCATGTTTAGGTATACTTGTCAAGAGCAAACTAAAAGGACATTGCCTCATCTCCAAGTTTCAAATCCCTATAGCATAGTACAGGTAAAACAGCACTAAAACTATGGAAAACAGTCACAAATAGCTGAACACATTTCAGCTAACAATTTAAATTCTTGCCCTCTGACATTCAACAAAAAGAGCCCATGACAGATATGTGATGGAGTCACGCTCTAAAGTGTGGGCTCCTGTGAGCAGAGACATTGTCCCTCTTTGCTTCTTTCCATCCTTTACCCCATAGCATGATCAATTCTGCTCCATGCCCTCCAGCACAGACAAAGAACGAAGCTGGCACATTAGCCAGGGGCAAGTGCAGACCTTCAGTACAGTTATGCAGCTCAGGAGGTTTTTCTTGCAATGTTTGGTTCCATCAACCAGATCCAAGTGAACTGCAGTGATGGACCTCAAAGTGCAGTGAACAATGAAGTGTTCAGAAGCATGGCTATTAGCAATGGAGAAACACAGTATAATAGCCATGAAAACCTTTTCCTGGTCTTAGAGCACAGATCTGTTTTGTCCCTCCCACCAGACTGCTTGGTCTTCAGCTCCACCTTTTCTAACAAAGAATTTCTGAATGGCTGGCAGGGTAGGGCGAGCTGGGCACAGTCCAGTCCACACCAACTAGATGCTTCACATGTTACCTCTTGCTAAGCATAGCAGGGGCGAGGAGAGGATCTTCACACATATAAAAATGGAAACTCTGAGCTGTACAGTGTCTTCTGCTTCCTGATTTGAAGAATCAATCCAACAGAGCTACATCCTAGAGGTTGTCTATAAGTAAAAAGGGATGTTTCCTAGATGAATTTTAAAGCTCAGATTTACAACACCACTTAAAGCAGGCTTTTATTATTTATTACAATTTGTATTGCATTTTGCATTCATTTTGTATTATGCATATTTTTGCAAAATGCTGCTATTATACAGTTTTTAATGTACTGAATAGTTGACTTAAAGCTTTACACAAATTAAATTATTTGGGTCTAATCACACTTATTATTTTTAAAAGAACTCTTAATCCACTTCACAAAAAAAACCCAAAACCCTTTTTGTTTTAAAAAAACAAAAAGATGGAGCCAAAATATGCAAGATATTGTGCTGGCATTACACTTCTAAAAAATAAAAGCTAAGTATATTTTTCTAACAAAGCTTTCACAAATTATTCCTACTTTAATTAAATCCCTCTTTGCTGGAAACTAACACAATGCCATTATGAGCACAAGACAGTTATTATCTTTCAGTCTTTTTGCTTTTTGTACAATGCAATATTACCTAAGTTTCAGTGATTCTTGCTGTGTTATCCACCTCTCCTTTAAAGAAAATACTCTGTAACCATAGCAATACTTTCCCACCCTGGTATTATTTCCTGCTGGCTTGTTCTAGGCTTTTGCACATAACAGCCACAGCAATCCCTGGTCCAAATTGTCAACTTCTTGGCAACTCCTAGCAAAAATCAGTGTATCTGTAAACTACAGAGTATGTTTCAAAACAGAATTAATACATATGATGTGAATAAATAGAACATTTAAAATCATAACACTACTGTGTATGATACTGTAATAAAACAAATACTAGATGTTGATGCTATCTTCTAGTTTTATCATTTTGTACAGAGCAATGCATCAGTCTCTCCTTAGATAAAAGCCAATAAGCAGCCTTGCAACATCTCACTATTATTCACTGAGCTTGCAACAAAACATTAGGTTTATACTTGAAACCTACCCTATATTCAACTGAAGTCATGTAGAGGAGCACCAGCAATACCATCTGCACTCAATCAGTTGGACTTTGGGTTCAAAGGTGCAGCACCAATTCTGCCAGGCCTGAGACATACGCTTTAATTTTGACATCTAAGCACTCACATAGCTCTCAGAAGTCACAGTATGCACTGAAAGATTTGACAACTATGCTACAGAAGACTGATCTCAGTCATGTGCATAACTTTTAAATACTATGCTTATAAGCAGCCATACTAGCGTGACTTACATGTGTAGCTATTGTCCTGACAGACAGGCAGAAGTACAGCAAATCCAAGTGGAAAGGCCCTAGATTTCCTATATTATTTCACTGTGCTTCATCATGTAATGCCATTAAGTTTCTCAAGTCTGAGTTGATTCTCAATGCTCCTCCTGATCACTACTTTACTGTAGAATCTCTAAATGAAGAGAAATTTTTTCCCCAAAAAAAGTCAAAGCATGACAGAACAAGGTCCTATAAAAGAACTTACAGCTAACAGACGTTGATTTAGTTGAACACCTTTTTAACAGTATTTTAACTTGTTGCATAATACTCACAACAAAAGCACTCGTATATTTTGAGATTTATCTCAATTTTGCTACTGAGTTAGTGTTCATAAGCTGAACAGTAAGGTACAGTCAGTGAATTGTGGTGAAGCAGCACAAAGTACATTTGGAGGCAACAGTGATTTAATATGCTAATCTCTCATTGTGCATCCTCTCCCCACACATTCTCATCCCACTGGAATCAGTAAGGCTTTTGCCATTGACTTCTATGTCAAAATTTCATCCCTGCTCTTTATTTGTCCATATCAATCACCCAGCAATATTCCCTTAGTGTGTTCTCTGTAGGGGTAGTGCCAGAAGACGGATTAGATACGCAGGACAACTACATTTAAAATCTCCTATGGAGAGAGGCATAACTACTGAAGAAGAAACATTTTGTCACAGTTAAAATAGTAGAAACAACCAGAGGAAGTTGGCTAGGCTTCACATATTTATATGTACACACTTCCCATATATTTATATATGTACACCCCCAGTATATTTTTATACATAGACACATACATATAAAACACATATAGGATATATATCAAACAAATATTCAAATGGCCTAATATGTTTGTGACAGCTGGCAAAACAAAAAAAACCCAACCAACCAAACAAACAAAAATAAGAAAGGTTACTCACTAAGCCAGTATCAGCTACATAGCCTTTTTTGAGCCTGAAATTCTACAAAGGAAAACAATAGTGAAAACAATTTTTGTGGAATGTTTACTCCAGGAAGGGGGATAAAGACAGATTACTCTTTTGTGCCTACTGTTTTAAATGTTGTTGGTTTAAAGTTTATTCTAATTTATGGACACATCACCTATACATGCATATGCAATTCCTCTACAACAATGAGCCAGTTGGGGCTACACACTAGAGGAATATACCCTAGCTAGATGGCCAATATAGGAAACAAACAAACAAAAATATTTACATCATTGTTGACTGTTGCTTTATTTAAAAAAAAAAAAAAGTTAGTGTTTATGCATATGGAAAATAAAACAAGAGTCTAGTTTTGGAAATGGAAAAGAAATAGTGATATAATTACTTTTATGATAACTTCAGAAAAAAAAAAGGAGAAAAGACAGTTATAGATCTGTTTCTGCTAGGCAAACAACAAAGTGTGAGTTAATCTTCATAAAATTTACTTCAGCTTTCTTTTTATATATAAAAAAAGGTGAAAAATTGAAATTAGTGTTTCCTATCACTTAGCTATGATCACTAAAATACTAACAGAAAGAGAGAAAAGAAATAATAGTTTTGTCCCCAGAGAGCCTCAAAATTAAGACTGTCATAACCAGTAGAGTAGAAAGGGTCCTATCATTGTACAGTAAAATATTACTTTGCACTTTAGCAGCTGTTATGTTCAATTTGTGAGAGGATTTCCAGACAGAATCATTCAGCAGAAGATCACAAATTATAAGCAAAAAAGGAGACAACTTCATTTTCTTCTTTTTCCATAAATGAAGATTTATTAAATTCTAATTCAAATCATGTTTTTTAAAATGTTGATCAAATACATCATGAAAACCAAACATTACTGGATTTGTTTAGTTCTATGAGGATACAGTGGGAAACACCATTCTCTCCCATCAAGGATTTTCTGAATGTATAAAATTTCATTGGTCTATTAACAACAAAAGCAATTACATTTTATTTTAAAATAATCAAATATATTCTTCCTTGCTATAAAAGCTATTATGTTTTGAATGTACATGTTTTGGTTAAGATTTCCTCATATCCTGAAGACACTGTTTTCCAGAAGTCACCATCCTCATTTAGAAAATTGTGGCCTTTTGTTGACTCTTGATTTGATTTACAGAGAAAGTTAAAGGCAATGGAGCCACTGGTATGAATTTTTAATTTGGAAATTATCATTTCAATATTTTTATGATATTTTAAATTTACAATATTTTTAAATAACATTTGGCCAATGTGTTCTTCCCCCAGCCACAAGAAGTAACTTGGAAAACTTGCAGGAATAAAAATTAAAAAGTCAATACTTCTCCACCGGAAAGTCAGGTAAAAACAATGTCTCTTAATTTTGTCTCTGTTTTTGTTAGTTCAGGTTGACTTCAGTTCAGGATGACTTCCAAAATATTAATATTTTAGGTAGGTCTATCTTGTGCCTCTTCTATAGACAGATTCTTATTTACACTCTTTATTCCTTGCATCAAGTTTCCATTTCTTGTTATGCATTCATGTGTTTCAGAGACTGTTAACATTTATCCCTTCTTTTAAGAGGATAACTGCCCAGAGGTATATCTTTTGGAAGTCATTAAAGTCTTACCTTTAATCTTTCTGCATTTTTTAAAACTAGCAAATAGTGTCTTTTAATTCTTAAGGCCTCCATACTGTGATCTTTCAGACAATTTAAATGCTTCGTCATAAAGTAAAAAACAGTATTGTTTTAATGCTAGTCTACTTAAAGGACTCTTTCCTTTTCAGTTTTCTGAAGTCTCAGAAGCATATTTCAGAAAATCTGCTGCAACTGTCTCATACAGGGACAGCAAATGATCCAATAAACACTAGGAAAAAAAAAAGAAGTGCTAAAGGAATAAAAATGAGAGTGAGCTCTGTGACAGATAGCAGGTATTTGGGGTAATCAGAAAATATTCTTTGCTTACAAATCCATTAATTAAAAAAAAATTCCTCTGTATCCCATTCTTACTGGAAATGCATGAACCAGACCCACAAATAAACCAGCTTTGAAACTTGTTACCCTGAATCTCAGCAGAAGGACGATACAGCCCTGTTTGGGACATGCCCATTAACTATTGTGGATGCAGTGCTCCTATTAGAATGTATTATCACACAGTATCCAAGTTTATCAATCCTGGCCTCAACTCAAATATGCAGTTAGATGCCTTACTAAGTGCTTTGCTAAACTAAGTCTTTACTTAATATAGAAAAGAGCTATAGATTAACTGACACAACTATTGCCTTTTTTGTTTCAAACATGTCTACTTAAGCGCATCACTCTGGGGAATATAAGGGCGGTGGAGGGGATGGATATGAAGGGGATGAAGAGGGCAGGGGGAGAAACCCCAGTAAGTCATGTTTGACCTAAAACTGCAGACTTAAACAGCAGACGACTCCAGCTCTCAGCCTGTCTGATTCTTCCAGTTTCATGCAATCTACTCAATAGTTCAATTTCACTCTCTATTACTCCTTAATATTGTCTGTGCCTTTTATTGAATTCCTCACAGCAAATCATCTAAAACCAGCTTTGAATGACCATGTGTCTCCTGGAGTTGATTTGGAAATCCAGCAAACAAGACATGCACCAGCATTTGAGCAGTTGGCCACAAAATGTCAACTTCATGCAGGAACTCTGTGGTACAGGTAGCAGTGCCAACATTCAGCACGTTCTCATACCATCTGATGTCTTACCAGGAGACCCTCCCCTATCCTTGTTCAATGCCTTATGTCATTCACACTTTCCCACTCTTGTGACAAGAAGAAATTTAGAGATGAGCTGTTCCCAAAGTACAGCACATGCACCATTAGTGGGATGCAGGCTACTTCAAAATGATAAATGAAGGCTGCCCACACAGCCTGGCACCTCCTTTGAAGTCCATAGGAAGCTTGTGTGAAGCCAGGAACTGCTGCTACACTGCTGGCTCACTGCAAGGGTACAAAAAAGGGAACCCCCTACCTCTAGGAATTTTCTAAGGGAGGCCACTAAACATATGTTACGTCCCAGAGGCTGCTGTTGCCACGAGCGCTGTTGCCCAGAGGAGGGAAGTTGCGAATAGAGGCAGCTGGCAGAAACCCTTGGGAAGGGAAGGTTGCCTAGGGCAGCTGATTGTCTGCTACAGCTTTGTGCAAGAAAACCATCTCAGGAATATCTGTGATCATCTCATCCACTAAACTTTCCTCATTCATCCCACAAACACCATCTTTTCATCACAGGTGTGCTCCTTCTGGAAAACATCCAATACTTACCATTTCTTAGAAGATTTTGCACCAACACATACATTCAAGGAAGCAGAGTTAACACACACAATCTCAATTTCAGCATTTTCCAGTTCTGGCAGCCTTGCTTTGCCCCCTTTACATGTCTTTTCAAGTTCACCGTATACATGTAAAGTTTCTTCAATGTTAGAAGGGAAAAAAAAATCAAATCTGGCAGTCAAATTCTCATGACAACTGCACTCATGAAAGTCAGAGTAAGAGCATTAACACTCAACTCTGTTGCTTCAGTTGATCAAGAAACCAAAACCAGTGTGTGGGTATCATCTTTTGTAGTGTCCCAGGCTAGGAGAGAAAGAACCCAGGAATCTTGTGTTCCAGGAAGTGTACTGGAAAGCAGGAGCAGCACTGAACAGCTAATGACCTTCCCTTGGTTGTCGCTCACCTACTGCCATCTTGTCCTCATTACCAGTCTGCCCTAATGTCTCCCTTTCTTGTCTTCACAGCAAGTCTGGCCCTATTTCTTGTCTGTTCTACAGCTTCTACTTGATGCATGAATCAGAACTGCAACCAACTTTCAATCACCCATCTTCCCCTGATGCACAGTGCTTAGGAGTCTGCCAGGGGCATGGACAAAAGGATTTACCTTATCCATGGATCCCATCCTCCAACTGAAATCAATGGGACATGCTGGTGCGTTCAAGATTAGAGGGCTAACACACAGTAGCATGCAAAATATGCTCGCAGTCTTTCTTCAACCTCAGGTTTTCTGTCTTTAAAGAGGCTTAGCTCCCTTTATTTTTACCCTATTTTCTGTCCCTCTCTGCCAATCAGAAGACACTTTCACAATCAAATAACTCCATATTCCCTAACATACAGCCTGGGTTGTTTTTGAAGCAGAACAAAAGAAATAATTTCTTCCAAGTGGTGCACAGTGCAGTTCTGGAGTCAGGGAAATTAGGCCACAACTGACAAAAGAAAATGACTTCAAATCCCAACTGAAGAGAGCACATGGAACAAAATGTAATGCAAGAATGACACAGCTGAAAACAAAACAAAGACATGCCATTTTTCATAACAATGCTGATGTTAAGATATTGAAAATATTTTTAGCATGTACTAAGGAACACAAAAAAGAAAAAAATCTATTGGGAATAGCAGTCTAAATCTACATTGTTCCCTTATTTTTCATGACGTATACAATAGCGTGATTCTATGTATTTCAACATTTAGCTCTGAGACAAACTCTTAATTTTTTCAGAAAAATATCAACACGTTCACTATTTTTAAATATATTCTACCGAGTTTTAACTGAAGCAAGCCATTCAATACTCTGCAGCTGGTTTTCACTTTCAGAGGCCTTAATAGTCTGTAGATGGCCTTGCCTCAGACACAACCACGTCTGAGCTTCCACACCCCCACTCCATTTTTAGCTTTGAGTTCTACTATGCTGCACACTTAAGTCTCAAAAGCTCAAAGTAATATAAGTCAAAGCATGCAACTTTTATTTTGAAGTCAATTTAACACTACAGGCGTTGATCTTGTATTCTGTCTCCATTGTTTCTTACCATCCTTTTCAATTGTCTTTTCTAGAAATTGAGTTTCTCCATAGCTGGACAATCTACCCATCCTTCAGTTGCTGAGAAAGGTAAGTGGTCCTTTTCCTTTGCATGTGGCCTGGCGTTTTGCATACACACTGATAAAACTATACAGTAGAAGAGGAAGACCCACAGGACCATGACAGTACTTCTGCAGTCCCAAGCCATACCAGATTGTAAAACCTTGTGCCTTGCTTTGTG
Organism: Megaceryle torquata; assembly: GCA_024611175.1. Lineage (NCBI taxonomy): Eukaryota > Metazoa > Chordata > Aves > Coraciiformes > Cerylidae > Megaceryle > Megaceryle torquata. The sequence goes on along the minus strand of JANIJG010021460.1, from coordinate 24,268 downwards.
TCACTCTGGGCCATCTCACCTGAACATACCCTGCACAATGGATCCCTGCAGTGCATTTGATTTTTGAACCTTCCCAGCTCCTGATGACAAGATCATTTTTTTGCCTTGTAACTCTGACTCCACCCTGAAAAGGGTGAGAACAAAGCACAACTGCATCATATGGAGGGGTTCTGAATTCCCCCACTCATCCAAAAAACAATTTGCTAGGGTAAGCAACTTGATATCCCAGGGGGACAGATAAAGGAGTCCCAGTATTCTCACTATAACTTGATTCTCCAGTTTGCAATGTTTCCTCAAGAACTGGTATTCATGGACACCTAACAAACTGTACTAGCTGAGAACACAGAGGATGCCCACAGCCTTTGAAAACTCTGCTCCACACTCAAAGAGATGTTACAGCGTGACACTTGCCAAACACTGTGATGCTATGCCTCCTGCCCCAGGCCGCATATACATCTTGTGAGACCCCAACAGCATCACCCTTCATTCGCACATGGGGGCTATGTACATCTTAGCAGAACAAATAAAACAGTCTGTGCAAATCCTGCATGCTCCCTCAAAGCTTCAGACTTCCTGAACATATATTACACAACACAATCCATATCCTCATCTATCCTCTAGGATGGGAGGACAACTTCCAGGAATGGGGAATTACTGCTTAGATATAATTCACACCACTTATAAGTGGCCTCAACTGTTCTCAATTTTCCCAAGCAACAATGCACAAATAGATAAGGAAGGGACCCACACAAACTTGAATTGTGCTGGGGATGACATCCCATATGCAGGCATAGTGTTTCCTGAGGAGCAATATGTAAAGTGACAACAGAGGGGCCGCAGAGAAAACAGTGGCAGTAACAGGCTGCTATCTCCAAATCCATGATGTGCACCGAAGTCTTTGGGAAAGAAGATTACATGAACAGTCCTGTCAGGCTATGTAGAGACTTGAGCAGCTCTAGTCTAATTTATATTGGATAGGAATACAGAATACATTTTGATATTAAAAAAAATCCACAATAAACAAACAAAAAAACCCCAACCAACCAACCTTTAGGCTGAAGCTCTACAGTACTTTTTCTGAGCACATAATGTCACAAGGAACCATCACACACCAAGAATACTTAGTGGTTGCCCAAACTGATCATCATTGTAACATGTAAGAGGCTGAAAAAAAAAAAAAGATATTTTAATTGGAGAGAAAGTTCCTGTGGGGAAAGCTGAACAGCTCTGTGATGATCCTGACTTGTTAGTTGTCCAAAACAGATAAATAATTCCAACTTTATTCATGAAAAAGCCAACATTTCACATCACATTGCGAGGGAAGAAATGCTGTTAACATCTCCTCCCAAATCCGTCAGGCAGCTCTGCTAGGACTTCTAGGACATTGCACAGTTAAGAGTCTCTGGTACCTATTTACCTACCATTGCCATCATCCATGACATGGAGTCAGGGGGACATACTAGACATACACAGAAGAAAGGGCTTTGGAAGACCTGGTTTAGTCTGCCCGTGTTTAGTTACAAACAACCAGACATGGGTTTCAGAAAGATATGCCAAGGTCAGCCAGGAGGTGAAGGACCTGTGGAACAGATTAATTCCACTTTAATCTAAGGTGACATTTCCACAGTCATTTCAACAGAACTTTAGAAGATAGTTATTTGAGTTGTAAGCAGCTCTGAGCAGGTCCTGAAAGGCTCCAGAAAGTGGTCCCATATTAAATATAGAGCATAACTGTGGTTTAGTACAAGGTGTTGGACACTGTGAATTACTTCAAAAGACAGCATCCCAAAACATAGCTTGCATATCAGACGTGAACTCTCTCCCTCCCACAGTCAGGAGACTGACAAGTGCAAGATGGGTCCTGAATGCCAAGCACTGCAGCTCTCAGCCCTTCACAGTCTCCAGATAAATCTGCTTTTGCAGTCAACCAGCCACGCTGCTACCTGTACCTTCTAACACAGGCACCACAGATATGTGACCGCAAGCAGTCAAGATCGCAGAAGAAACTGACAGTAGCCAGCATAGGTGTCAGCTAGCTTAGGAAACAAAATAATAATCTAACAACAGAAAGATGGAACCAGACTGTAAAAGGGCAAGCTTGGAACAGGGGAGTTCCCAAAAGGAGAGGGGGGGGAAAAAAAAAAAAAAAGTAAAATTTTTCTAGATTTTCCCCTTGTAAGAGGAAAGTACTCAACTGCAAAGTGTAATGTTAAATGTGAGTAAGCCTACAAGTAGACAACTCATTTTTAAATAACTACAAAATGCAAAGAGTTAGAGAAGACACAGTTTAGGACTGGTTTTTTACTCTTAAGGCTCACAAGTACAATCAGGTCTAAAGAGAGTGCTACAAGACTCAGATACCCTATATATTATTTCAAATCAAGTCTGGTATTTCCCCAAATTCCCAGTGCATACACAAGTAACACAGTGAAAGCAAACTATAATGCAAATGCAAGGTCATTCTCCTCTACAGATACAGTGTTGATGCATGCCCGAAACCTCAGTCTGTAACCTGGACAGCAGCTACTATCACGGAGGTGCTTGATGACCGAAGAAATCACTTAACATGTGCCTTGCAGCAAGTGTTATTGCAAAAAAAAAAAAAAAAAAAAAAAGGATTCAGGTAATCCTTAGATACCTAACAGAAATAAGCTTGCCAATCTTGCTTTTTCTGCCTATGGTGAGAGCATTACTGAATACACGGACATTGGAACTGTATGCAGAAGGTGCTAAAAAAAGTGAAGAAAAAGTGCCAAGTGATTTAAGAGATAAAACTGAAGCGCCTTCAAGGGAGACTTAAGGATTTAAGTCTGTATGAATTCTCAGTGAGGATAATTTGTTCAAACAGAGTACCAGGCCAAGCAATGGATTCTCTGTTATCCCCTTAAATTTTTGCAAGATACTGAACACAGCAGAATCATCGCTGAGTACATTGCTGTGTCCTTTGGCATGAGGGAGGTTTTAAAAGATAGCATGAGGATCTTTCTGACCCTGAAAACAAGATTCTGAGAGCTGGGCTAAAGCTAAGGACTGAAATCATATGAAAATACTTAATGTTTTAAACAAATAATGTATTTTCTATTTAAAAGAACTCTACTTTGAAAGACTAAGCAGTAAGAGTGGGAAAGCACAAGCATTTCCAAATGTCAGGTTAGCGTGACAGAAATTATAAGAAATAATTTAATTTCTATGAAACATTTTGTGCTCATTTTGTAATTGGGGAAAATTCATGTGAATGTCAGTCTCGCCTCCTACCACTTATGACCAAAATATTGCCTTTTACTTCCCATCAGTGACACATGAGTACTGGCATTTTTATTTCAAGATTTGTATGTGAGGACAAAGTGAACATATTAGTAAAAGGTTGTGGTTAGTTAGGTAAACTCCCCGTGGTAAATTTAGTTATTTCCTGATCTCACAACTTTGTAAGACAGGAAAGTCTTCTGCCAGTCTCTACCTTCTTAACATATGGCAACTCATTTTAAACCAAAAAGAGATACAAAAAGCTCCCCTTCTGCAATAAAGTAATTAATCACTGTCTGTTAACATTTTTTTCTTATTTTTGTGTCACTTCTCAAAGGAATTCCCCATGTTCTTCTTCCAAACTTAGATTTCGCGTATAGTATTAAGTAAATGATTAACATCAAATAAACAGTTTAATTCTATGCCTCACAAGGCCATGATTCTCTGCACATACTCACATGCTTCCACCATCCTCAATGCCCTCCCTATATGTGCAGAAAAATGAACATAGAAAATGAAAACAAAACAAACAAACAAAAAAACCCCCCTGAAAATACATGTAGAAATGTGGGAAAAAAAAAATCTGTAAAAGAATAGCAAGATTAAGAAGTGCAAATATTAAACCTAGTCACATTAAAAACTGAGAAAAGCATTTAAGTTAATGAACCTATCATTCAGGTTTCAACATTGAATTTCTAACATGACACACAAATAACTGAAATATTACAAATGTGAGTTTGTAATTTAGCTCTAAAATACACAAGTATATACATTTGAGGTAAACTTCCTGGATGAGGATAGACTAATAACTGATATGATGGGAAAGAGAAAAATAATTACATGAAAACAAAGGAGCATACAGCAAAGGCTTCATCTGTTATCTAGTGTCTTTTGTATTTTACCAAAAGCAGACACACCATTTTCTTCTAAAAGCCCCAAAATCATGTGGGGCTTCACAATCATGCATTGTGAAGCATCGTGAATATCCTTAGTAAAAACAATAATTATGCTGTAATAATAGCCTGGAAGCAGACCTCATGCAACCATACATAAAGGGATAAGGCACAAGGCCTCCAAGGTCTCAAAGGTAGCTTTGTCTCCATAGAAGTCTCAAACTTTTTCCAGAACAACAACAAAGATGGGAACATATTACAAGAACTAAATTTCTTGAGTGAAAATGAATTAATGATATACAACTTTGTAACAGCACCACATAATATTTTAGCCATGTACCAGCTTCAAAAGTATGTTCAGTTCAGGTAAGATAGAAATACAGTTTTCTACAATGCAAAACAGGACAGATTTTTTAGAAATATTGTGAAAATTAATTACTATATCATGAACCAAATGACACCAGCCACCGCATATTCACAGCCTGATTATATAGGAGGCACCCTGAGAAAATCCTAGCTAAACTGTTTGGATTATCTAATTTCCAACTGTCACTAAAAACAGAAACACAGCTCAGGCACTGAAACACTTCTAGAGTATATTTTGCATCTACACAGTTTAAGCCAACATAAACACCCAGGTCCTGTAACCTAACAAAAAGACATAATTCTCAATCATTCTCAATTATTTCTCCTCTCCTGATACATCCAGTTGCCATGGGCAAGGAGATCTAGCTCTTAACCAGTGGCTATCAAATTCAGCCTTGCTGCAGCTACAGGGGTCAGAAAGGAGCTTCTGCCTTTCACTTACAGGACTGCAGAAACAGCAGAAGGGATACTTCAGCCATGGCTTTCTCTGGAGGGCAACAGAGCAAAAAAGCCTAACTTGAGAAGTTAGAATTGCCCTAGAAACCCCAATCATTTTCCATTAGCCAGGGAGGAAACACAGTCAGTATTCCCGCTAGACTAAATACAGCCTTTGTGAATGCCCCACCAAAGTCATCAAAACTAATGCCCTTCGACTAATACTTCAGCAGAATATAACACTGCCTAAAAGATGGGGGAAAAAGTCTAACTTGACAAAGAGGGAGGTAATAATAATGCATAATAATGAACATTTCATTAAAAGCATCTTGAGAGAGATAAGCATTCAGTGTAAAAGGAAGGCGGGGGGGACATCACAGTAAAGTGCCTTGGAAGAGAAAAAAGTGTGCTAGATTTTTCAGGTGTCAATCACTCTTCTTCATAAGGGTCAGAGTAATATAGGCTGGAGATGAAAAAGGTAAATGAACATCTGAGAAAAGTAGAGCAGGCAACTATAACACCTATGAACTTTAATAACAAGACAGCAGTATTTATTTTATCACATAACCAAGAAAACATGCAGCTGCCACTCAAGGGAAGTCCTGTGCTATGTCAGAAACATTTGGTCTAAGAGACAAAAGTTTTCATCAGTTCTGATACAGTTCTGTATAAAATACCAAATTTGAGGGCTGAAGATCCATAGCATTTTCTGAATAAAATATTTCCCAGTTAAATGCAGGCAACTAGATGTACATATTTTGACAAAGCATGGCCACTAAAGAATAATAGGAAAAAATCCCACAGTGATCAGGTAGCAGTCAAAATTCAAGTGAGAATTAGGAATCATGTGTAACAAGATTCATTTGACAAAAATGACTGTTAAACAAACATTTTTAATAATACATGTTTAGTTATTCAGCCATTAAGTCTTTTGCCTGGGCTACCTTTTCCTTTCTACTCTCTAGACCTTTTGATAATTTTTTGTCACAACCTCTGACTACATTAAATGTAAAGAACCTGATGGACATAAAAGCTAGGAACACAATATTCCTCTTTCCCACCAAGCAACTTAACCTCTACTGCTAGCTTCCAAAGTCTTGCCTGAGTGCCACTGCTCACCAAGTTGCTTAATGTCTGTGGCTTTTGATAACAGCTACATGTTTTTGTCTACAACTTCATTTTTCCCACCATACCACTCCCCAGAAACAGAACTCCCCAGTTTGATTTAATTCTAACTCCCTAAGAATTTTCTAGCTTCCCAACTTCCTATCATCCATAGGTTTGATCAGCACTTCACTATGTTTCAACAATTTAATTAATAAGAAGTAAAACAAAAGTAAATTTGTGGGCCAAAACTTTCTTCTAACTTAAATCATTAAAATGAAACCAAACTCAAAGTAATTATTGAGCCAGTCACAGTTTATGAACAGCTCAGCAAAGTATTTAAGCAAGTAAGTAGTCCATCTGGCTTCAAATTCTTATGAGCTTTCTAAGTTTTGCTGAATCAAAGGGCTTCTCACAATGTCTCCTACCTTCTGAAGGTTTCAAAACACATTACAAGTACTGCTACCACTCTTGCCCATGTACTAGCCCCACAAATGCAAAGCAATCCTTTATAGGTTGAAATTTTCCAGG
>JANIJG010021460.1:0-17686 GCA_024611175.1 Megaceryle torquata | reverse complement strand
AAAAAAAAAAAACAGGAACAGAGTTGGCCGTTTTAATTGGCCAACAAAAGAAAAAAAATCTGATATACATTAAATTTTGCGAAGGTGGTATGAAGAAAAAAAAAAAAAAAAAAAAAAAAAAAGAGAGAGAGAGAGGGCGGTTTTGATTGGGTTTTTTTTTTTTTTAGTTGCTTGCTTTTTGTTGTTGCTTGTTTTTTTCAGTGTTTCTTGTCACTGGAAGACTATCCTTACAATTATTTTTTGGCTCTGTAGGACAGTACTGGGGCTTGAACTTAAAAATTACTATTTTAAAGAAAATATTCTCTCAATAATAGACCTGTGTCTTTCATCCAGAAGAAACTGGTCTTGATTTCACAATTTTAAGTGCACTGGGGTAAAAATTAAAATAAAATCTAAAGAGCAAATGCCACAGGAATCTTTACAGAATTCACCAAGAGTTCAAGTCCTGAAGAGTCTTATTTACATACTTCTCTCCACCCACCTTAGTCATCATGTCCCACTTCATGTGAAAATTCAATGTTTCTATGCTTTTGCATGTTGGATTTTACCCGATCCTCTCTGCTCAACTGACCAATAATTAAAAAAGTATTTATTGAATTCAAAAAGTTACACCTAACCATTTTGCCTTTTGTAACATTCACATATAGGCCAGGTTGAAGTAGAAAGGGAAGCAACAGTTGTGTTCTTTATCTTTCCCATTCTCCGTCACCATCTACAAATTGCAATCTGTAGTGGTGAAGTAAAACCAGAAGTGACCACTGCAATGGAGGCATCAGCAGACAAGGATTGATACAAGATCACATGGACAATGTTCAGTAGATCTCAAGTTTTAGCTGCACACAGCACAGAGATGTGAATGACTGTCAGTGTTCGGGAGTTAAAAGTTAAGAAACATAGGCTGATGAAAAAGGATGAGGAAACAGTGCCCCAGAACACCCTGTCTTTGTATGCTGCAACTCCTTGAAATTCCACCTTGCCGACACTGGTCCAAACACTAGATGACATAAAAGGCTCTAATACAAGCCATACACCACTGGTCTTAGCTGATAGCAGACTGGTCCCCAAAGCAAAGCCACAGCCCTGCAGTACATAGATGAGCTCCTTACCTAGGCAGTGGGAATAGCTAGGTGTGAAAAGGACAAACCAGTGTGCCTGTCCAAAGCTGGAAACAACCCAGGCCTAACCAAATGTAGATACTGATCTTAAATCTTTCCTTAGCCTGGACCCTGTGCTGTAGGCTATGGCTTTACTTCCACCTTCCTTCCAGAACCCAGAATGATTTCCCAAGATAAAGTACCTGCATTTATTCTTTCAGCAGATGAGTTGGACTCTTTCTAAATGGTCTGAAGGAAAAGATGGACAAGTATGTCAGGAGCTTCCCTGACAAGACAGGACAATCACAGTCCAGTCCTACACCTCTAAAGATGCTAACCTAACCGTCAGGCTAGCAGCTCTGTGGGGTGAACAGCCTCGCCTTTCACTCACTGAAGAAACTGTACAGCAAAGAACAGGACCACAGAAAGTGAAAGCAAGAGGAGCCACAACTGGCACTAATGTGGAAAACTTGGAAGTTTCTCAAGTTCTTTAATCTTTGGCTTTTTCCAACAACCATATTCCCAGGAACATTTTACATTAAACCAAGAAGACAACTGAGTTTGAGATACTTAGAAATCACAAGACATTTAAGATGATCCCCCTGTTCAAAAGCACCTTCACTGTACTCCACAAAAGCTTACACCTTTACAGATTCCTAAATTAACATGCAAATACCCACATCAGCAAGCATTACAGGTAATATGGTTTAAGAAGTTGCCAGTACCAGCTTATCTCTTGTAATTGATCATATTCATGTTTATCTGGTGAGGTAAAAAGTGTTAAACTGAATAACCCTTACAAGGCATCTGCCATCAGAAAACTGATGCAGCACGCTACCAAAATTAGAACTTATTTAAATTTCATAAAATGACCAGTTCTGGGTCCATGGAGATAATACTGTTATATCTTTCATATGCTATTAAATATTCATTTAAATTAGAAGTGATTTGTGCACCGAGTAAAGGAACAAGGGAGATAATGTTTACAAGTTTCAGAAAATACAGACAGGTCAAAATTACAAAACAAAACAAAAACCAAACAAACAAAACCAAACACACACACAAAAAAACCACCACAAAAAAACCCAAACATTTGTGCAATTGAGTATTAATTACAGGTAAAACTGCAGAGAAGCAAAGAAAAAAAAAACAGAGAAACAAAAACAGAGAAGGTGGCCTATCTACAAGGAGAAAAACAATCAGCAACTGTTTCAGTTTTTGAAATTGAAGGACTTGCAATTTCTTTGCATTCTCAGGAGCCAGCAGGATGCAAGGCTGTGGGAGCTGATGTCAGACGTACGTCTGTCCCTGGCCACTGAACTTAGCAGAGACCCGATAAGCAGTTTTTTTGTTTTGCTCTAGCTTCCATTTTATCAAAAGTTTCATAAGAATTTAAAACTTTATTTGTGAGCAACACAGACTTCATGTAACTGAAATCTGAGTCAAGGACAGCATGTGACTTTCATTTTGACTGCAGAATTATTATTATTTTTATTATAGAGTGCACAGCCACCTCAATAATCAGGAATACTAAGAACCATCCAGATAAAAACCTAACAAGTACAATCAACTACTTGTAAGGCATTAGAGAATAACTAAAGAGCCAGCCACTCTCCCCAAAACAAAAATACACCAAGTCTAGCTGATATTAGAAAGAAAGAAAAAAAAAAAAGTACATATACAGAAGTTTCATAATGCTGAAATGTACAGTCTTCTCAGAGGATTTTGTATTGGAAGAGTTTCCAGAGAACTGATTTCATTCAATAAAAATAATACATACACCAGTGTCCACTTCCTGAGATAACATTGCAATAAATATTGCTTGAGAAGTGCTATGGCTGGTGCATTCGCTTACATAGATAAGACAGTGTGTTATGGTTTAAAATAAATGTCTAATGCTCCAAGTAAACTACTAGTGAAGTTCTGTTCCATGGTGTCCAGTACCAGATTACTTAAAAAAAAAAATAAATAATAAAGCTTACTGTCATCCGTGCTGACCAAAATCTCCTTGAATGTCAGACTGACAGTAGTTCAGCTTCATTACCTATCCACATTTATTACAAAATGAAGAGAAAAACAGTATTTTTCTTACACTGTTTTCCCTTTCCATTATAGGAAATTAAAGTGAAAAAAAAAATGAAGTATGTTTTGCTGTTGTTGAACAAATGAGAAAACTCTAAAGAGCATTCAAAGGGATCAGCAAAATAACTCAGCTAATGAGAGGATGTATTCTGCTCCCATTCTTGAGAAAGAAAAGTGTTTTGAGGGTGTCTGGTGGGGTATATAATTAATACCTTCTTTCAAATGACTTTATTGCCTAACTTTTGCAATTTAAAACACTCCTATTTAATCTCCCTTTTGATAATTTGTCTTTATTTCAGAAAAATCTTTGATTTTGCTTTTTATGAAACAGAAAAAGTATTTTAGTCTCATTTTTTATACAGTTCTTTGCTTTATCAGACAAGTATAGAAAACTTTGGTGGACAATCTGAACTTTAAGTAGTACAAAATAGGCACTTCTTCATGACACCTTTAAAAATGGGTTTAGGTAGTATTGTCTTGGTGTGTATTTTTATCTTAGTACCACTGGAAAAAAAGTGACCTACTAAAACCTCGAGAAAAATCAGGTCTGATGCTAACATATAGAATGGGTATATTCAAAGGCCAACTTTGACAGAGAGGAGAGTCATCTTTGTCTCACCCTTGTCAGTCTAGCCAGTGTGGACAGAGAAAGCCTCCTCTAGATGGTATTTCGGAGCAGAAACCAGCTTGGGGTGCTCCATATCACTCACTGGAGAAGCAGATTTATCATTAACAACCACAATAACCCCTTTGCATATACCCCAACATCCATGCCTGTAACTCCTTATTGTGTGTGTGACAATTTTGTATCTCATGGCTGGTTGTATTCACACAAGCTCATCAGCCTTACGACTGGGAGATTCTTCTTTCATTTAATTTGTTATTGGGTTGGATGACTACGTAATTCTCGTTTCATAACTTCTACATCCTTTTAATAATGAAATGCTTCTTTCATGTCTAACAGTCAAGTCATCCTTTATTCTTAATAATATATTTTCTCCATGTCCTTATTCAGTCCAAGTCTAATATATCTTAAGTACTTGTATGTTTAGATAAGGAAATAATCTAGGTGTAATCTCACCATATTTACAGGAAAAGAAATTTTGTCTATGTTTGTGACTCAAAACCTGTATTTTTAACTTAATTATATAGGTAAGCATTTCATTATATGGATAAGCCTGTCCCTAACTTTTCTGGTTTATTTTTGCATTTAGGTTTTTAATCCACTCCATCTGAAGATAAACTGCAAGGAATAACAAGTGCCAAACTTACTCTGAGCAAGCACAGAATTACAGCTGAGTATTGATACCTCAGAACAAAGAATGTCAGCTTCCTTGTATAGGCACTAAACTTCATGTATCAACATGATATAATGAGGACTAGTACAGTCTCCAAAGAAAATGTAGGGCTATTTTTTTTCTTCACAAAGTTACTAGGCTCAAGAAAACAAAAACAAAAAAAAAAAAAAAAAAAAAACCAAAACAAAACAAAAAAAGTAGTCTTTCTCAACACAATTTCTTCACCAACAATTCTGTTACGCATCTGGAGTGGCATATGGTCAGCATTTTCTTTAGGGGACTGCAATTTGTCTTCATTTTGCATACTAATAGCTATATTCAGTCAGACCACATATACATCTATTGTCATATTGTATCTTTAGCAAAGGCTGAGAGCAGAGGTCTAGGGAAGAGCACTAGGACAGGGAAAGCTTCCAGGGACTTACCTCAGGATCCCTCCCCAGCCTTCAGGGACTGGGCTTTGTATTCTCCTAAGCAAGATAAACTTACAGTACGTACAGTGGCTCCCAGTTAAACTATGCAGTATGAAAAACTACAACCTCTTACTTGTTCTGAATTTGTCACTTGATAATTTTATTTGATTCCCTCTGGGTCTAGTACTACAAGAGACACTTTATGAGCATTCCCTGATAATTTTTTTTTTCCATTACACTCCTATATAGATTTTTATAATTTTCTTCTTTAGCTTTTTTTTTTTTTTTTCCTCTAGGATGAAGATTCTTAACCTATTTAATTGTTCTTTATCATCACTACCACCCATTTCTAGTTCTATTATCTCTCTTTTTTTCTTCACCCTTCCTTTAAACATGGGGATCAGATCAGAACTGCACCCAAAGGTCAAGAGAAATGCATAGGCAGCTTACAGATTGGCATAACAGAATTCTGTTGTCTTGATTTATCACATCACTTCCTATGGTGCTAATAGTTTAGTCTGAATAATAGCAGGATTTTTCTCCTCATATATTTATAGGCATTATTTCATAGTATCAGCAGCAAGCTTCATCCCCAGTTCCTAAGCATCAGAGGATCCCTCTCTGGCTCTTCATAATTAGCTTTCATTTTAGCTACCCTCATTAACGAGAATCACTCTGCATTCACTTTTCTAGATCACCAATGCATATGCTGACTAATGTTAAACTTAGCACAGATCTGTGCGCAACTCTAGCGGTGACCTCTGTACCCTCTGTGAAAACAGGTCATTTATTCCTACCTCATCTTTTAACCAGCTATCAGTCTAGGAGAGAACTTTCCTCTTAGGTCAGAGCAGTTTCATTTCGATCAGCACCTTTGGTGAGTAGTTCTCAAAGGATTTTTCTGAAACCCAAGCATACTGTATCAGCTAGATCACACTTACTCATAACCTCAGCAGCGTCTTTAAAGAACTCTATGAGATCTGTGAGGCTGTTCTGACTCTTTCCTGGTATATCAAATTTGTCCATTAATCCATTGCTTGTGTTCTTCACTATATTTACCAGTAAATTGGCTGGTATGAATGCCAGTCATATTTGTTCTGCTCTTTACAACAGGCTTTCTGGAAGTCTTTTTAAAAACTGGCATCACCTTTGGCACCCTCAACTTCACTGCTACCACAGCAGTATTGTGCTGTTAAACACCACTGTTACCAGTTCAGCAATTTTATACTGAGAGATCTTCTAGAGGGCTTGAGTTCATCCAGAGTTGGCAATTTTCTGTAACTCATTTTTATCATTTTGTCCTGAAAAAAAAAAAAATCATCCCAGCATCACTGAGATTTGGAACAAGCACCTTAATAGGACCTTGTGCTTCTGTCCCCCCAGAGAAGAGATTTGGTTTGGGAATGTGAGCTCCTGCACAGCAAACATGAGTATTTCATACTCTTTCAGCTACAATGCAACCTTCTTTGAGCTCTTTTAGATCTTAGTTACCTACTGGCCCAACGACCTTCCTGTTTATGCTGGTTTTGAAAGAGTACTTAATCTTCTCTGCCTTTTACAAATCACATAACAGACTTTAACTTGTTTTACTGGATATTTTATGTTTAATTTGCCTGATTTTCACTGGTTTTGGTTTTTTGTTGGCCATAAGTTTTTGAAGAATATCTTTCTGTTCCTTATAGACCACTTAACCATGCTAATTTTTTTTTTTTTTAAATCCTTTTAAGAGTCAGAGAAGTAATTGTTAGGGGATATGCATTTGTCCTGAGTTTCTCCACACTGTCTGCAAACATTTTCCTGTCTAACTGTTCCTCTTACTTAGCTTTCCACAGAAACCCTGAAGAGTATCCTGCTAGCTATCTTCCCTATGGTAGACCTATACTGTCAATAATTTACTTTAGAACTAGGTTTTCAGTCCCTCTATCTCATCTTCTAGCATTTGCTTAGAAACACATCTATTTTGGTTTGACTGCATAGACTCTTCTGTGCTCCTGTCTAAATTGGACCTAATTTATTCACGCAGTTTTTCACTGTTTTCTACATGACCTTTATCAACTTTCATCCCATGTAGAGCAATCTTAAGGACTTCAAACCCAGAAGCTATGGCATCTTGACCTGTGTGCCATTTCTATTCATGCAGGGTATTGGGACTGCAGTGCAGACTGATGTTGCAGATACCTTAATCTTTTGTCTAGCAACTCAGATGTTGCTTCCAGCACTATTTTGATAGCCCTTCTATGTCACCGGCACTTCTCCAGCACTAAAAGTTAGTCTGAACTCCTTTTGTTGTAAGCCATTGTAGCATGTAGTTGGAAGGTTACTACATGCTCCCTTCCAGCATCATAAACCCAGTTTAGTTAGTTAGTAAAGTGGAGTGCAACTCCACCAAGTCAGGAGATGTCCTTCTATCATCTAGAATGAACACTGTAAAAAGGCATTCTTAGAGTGAAGAGATACTTGGCCATCATCTGAGAGCAAGGTCTCTCACAAGGATGTAATTTCAGGATCACTTGTTCTCTACAGGTTTGATGTGGTCCTACACTAGGACTAATAGAAGCCCAGTGGCAGCCTGCCCAAAGATAGGACTGGGACTACCTGCTTGGAGGTTTACTTTACATATTTGCTAATTAAGGATACTTTCCTTTTATATATGCTTAGCATGCTGTGACTTTCACAAGAGTCCATTTCAGTTACAGTAATCTACAAGAGGCATCTTGCAATGTCATAACTATCCCTTTGGTTTAACAGCTGTATGAATACTGTTGAGATTAAGAAAGTGCTGCTCTCTTGAACTAGAGATTTGGTATCAAATTCTTGCCAGAGAAGCCAAAGCATTTAAGCTAAATGGACTCAGATGCACTACTCGTGTTTTAGGCTCAATCTCAGTGTTCTCCATCTGAAGCTTTCACTTTGTGCCTCCCCTTCCAGTGACTTTGATTCAGACCTCCCTTACATTCCTGATAGGTGTGATCCATAGGTTTTCTAAAAATACGCCTTTGGTACTGGACTGTTTTGTGTCTGTTAATGTTTCACAACATAAATATAAAAAAAACAAACCCTCTTTCTGTCTCCCATTTAGCATCATTAATCCATGAGCCTAGTACATTTTTCTAGGTTCCCATAAACCATTTTCAAGACAATCCCTATACAAGTCCTAAGGAGTGAGAAAGTTTCATTTTTGTTATGTAAAACTCTGGTATCATTAACAGACATTTTCAATAACTACCAAGCAATCATGCTTTATAATTACAGACATCTTTATGATAGTGTGAAATGACTGATTGTGCAAGCCTTTAAACACGGTTTTAAGACAACGGAGCATGTGACCAGCCACAACTTTCAGTTTAAAGCAGAAGCACAAGAGTTTTCTAAAATGCACCATCTGTTGCACTGTTAATGGGGGCTGTACTTACAAATACATCCTGCATCAAATCAAATAACATGCCATATAACCAAGACATGCTGATTCAGAATAGGACCTTACACATTTAGATACCAATTCAGATTTCTTACTATGAATTCTACTTTCAGTTACAGCAAGTTTCCTATATTTATTAGTTATAATGTACACAACTTTCAACACAAAAGAAGTCCTGAGGGCTTTCCACACGCACTGTCACTACTGTATTTATAGGCAAGATGATTAAACATTTGTATTTTATTGTAAAGGATAAATTGTGCTATACAATAAAGAGAAATTGAATACTGAGTAACTGATTCATAAAACAGGCCTGATTTTTCAGTTGATAGACAATGGTTCTCCTTTTCTTTCCACCATCAAATCTAATTTAAAAGTAACCCAGTGCAGTGCAAATACATTAGATACTCAGTAATCTCCAGTAATGGCAGGGAAACTCATCACAAATTGCTGAATGTTATGAATCATCTTGTGAACACAACTGCTATACACTGCAAAAGGCACTTTAACAAGTAGTTTCATTCATTTATGTCAATACTTCATAATTAGCACAGAGAAGTGTCTGTAAATTGAACTCTTGAGCATCACACTGCTTAGTTACCAGTCTTATTTAATATTTTGAACAACTGATGTAATGGAAGACCTCATTACAGTTTTGTACCAATGACAAATTACCTTTTCATTTTGTGTTCTGTATTAGCACAAACTAATGAATTCAACAATGTTCAAAACTACAAGCATATGCAGACCTGTACTACATACATTTTGATTGACTTTGAGTTATTAATGTAAGTATATTTAACTTTTTTGGCCATTAAGAAATAATAATTAAAAACAAAAACAAAACCAAACCCCACACACTATAGGGCTGTAGAGAAATTAGTGCTGGTGCTTTTTTCTCTCCACCTACCCCTGAATGGGTCTCCACTCAGAAGTGACAGGTAACAAGGAATAACATGATGGACAGATAAAGATGGTTAGAAGAGCTCCCCCCTGCAAAGCAGCCCTGAGAATCTAGATTTATTCACTTTCCTTTTTAAAAATTAAGAACTGTGATAGTTCTTCAGGGCACTCTATCTAAGGCACGCTATATCTTGAAAGCATTATAATGGCACCCACAAACCACACTCAGAGATCAGGGTCTTACTATTCACCAGTGGAGATACAGACTCTCTGCAGAGAGCTTACAGCTTCAGGACTTGGGTGCCCACAAGGCTATACCTTAAGTATAGTTTCCCATATGTGTGTTTTTTTTTTTTTTTTTAAACAGTGGATAGAAAAAATAATTTTAATTTGGATCCCAGAATCTCAAGATGCCAAGATACTATAATGTAACAGTTTATTGGTAACAGCTGGCTGGTTATACCTAATGTATGTATGCTCTTAGCCAATTCTAACAATTAAATCATTTTGCCTGCAACTTACTTTGCAACTGGAGATAACAGAAACTGTACCCAAGGCCAGTTACTGCAAGGTAGCCATCATGAAGTGATTTGGTTGGTTGTGGACATTTGTGGTATAACCACGTTCTCTTGGTAACAATTTAAAGGTATAGACAATATGCCTTCTTAGAGTAGAGTAAGAACAGCCAAATGCAAAAGTATATACTCAAACACAGTGATAACTCCACTTTGACACTTCTTACCAGGATAATTTCCCACTCATCAGTTCTAAAAAATCCTCCAGCTCTGAGTTTGTCCCATCCTCCACGGCTTCCCAGGAATCCTGGAATGCAGACCCATGGACTAATTTCTACAGGCTGTGCACACCAATGTAAACATACAAGAAAAGCTTTGCCTCACTCTAACATAGTTAATTACTGAGTAAAAAAAAAAAATTACTAAGGTAATCTATTATTTCCCTTTGTCTTGAAATATGAGAGCTAATAATGAGCTCTTATTTTGTACTGCCTTTTTTTTTTTTTAATAGAAACCAGTGTTGTAATTTTTTATTTCCTTTTTAAATCTTACAAGATTTAACCCTTAACATCACATATGCATCACCACTGGACAGTTATTTGAAATGTCATCTTCTTAATTACATCTCTATAATTCTTCTCATGCTTTCAATTCTTCAGTGCTCTTAAAAATAGTACTGATAAGACATGCAAAACATTCAGACATGCAAATCTTCGTATTGTATCTAAAGCTTCTCCATTTCAAGTATATTCAGGCCTATAGTGGCTGCTAGGTTTATCAATAACAAATTAATTTATTTAAAAGAAAGAAAAAATTATATCTTCATGCAACTAAGTGATGTGAATTCTTTACAGTTAAACCATAAAAAAGTGGGAAAATCCCACCTCTCCTTGCTTACTGCCTTCAAAGTATTTTTTTTTCCTTTTAGTAATCAAATAGAGATGGATTTTTTCCATGACATTTTGAATAGGCTCTTACTGTGAATACATTGTCAGAATTGGTCCAAAAATACCTATTGAGACAGGAATATCACAATACAGTAAATACTGGGATCACCATAGGCAGTTGTATGAATCACTTCACATACCTGTGGTTTTCCAGGTTCCTGTGCTTAGTCATGAGTACACTCTTCATTTTCTCGTACACAGAATATAATTTCTGCCAATTTTTGTTCTTGGCTTCTACACTGCCACCTGTAGTCATACAAGAGAAATTAGCCATATTTTATGCTGCAAATCCTATTACCACAATGTTTCAGCCCACTTGGGTTTTTTATACAACCATTCTAAGCCTTCCCCTTTGTAAGAGGCGTATTAAGATACTTAACCTGAGTTATTTGCAATTTTCTCTCTAAACAACTTCAGGAAGGCAGAAAAACCTTATTCCCAACTCAATTTGATGTGAGAAGACATTTAAAAATCTTGAAAACAGATAGAGGCTTTACAGATTTTTGTTATACTTGTTGCTTAGCGGACACATTGGAACCGTGACAGAGCAAGGTGACTTCTGAAGTGGGAATATCTGCACTTAATTACTTGGTAAATGTGAAAACTAATTTGATTTATGCTTCCAACTGAAACCTGAACACAGGTTTTACAGAGAGAACTTCTGTGCTCAGCTTAGTTACCTTACATGCATTGTAAAGAAATGCATACATAAAAAAGGCTAATATTTGTATGAAGATATCACAGAAGTTAAAGTTAACTTCTTTGTGCCATTAGACCTACTCATCTTAGTCCAGCTTTACTGCTCTTTAAGCAATGCACCACAGATTGTGCTGAATTAACCATTTACATCAAAGAAAGACCTAAACACATAGTACCCAGAGCCTTCACATTAATCCTTTCCTGAAAATATGACAAAACAGAAAATTCAAGGCTTCCTAAAAAAAAAAAAAAACCAAAAAAACCAAAAAAAACAAACCAACAACAACAACAAAAAAAACCCCAAAAGCTTTGTGGTGTTTGGAATGGGGTGGGGGGTGTCACTGAAAAACAAAGTTTTGAAGTACAAGCTCTGGGGGAACGTTTTGCATGCACATGCATTCACCCTTCTTTCCAGTTAAGAATCGCTCATACCATCCCTGGAGCAGACGCCCGAATGCTCCCAGTACGTCTCGGTGTGGAAAAACGCTCTCAAGTCATTAACGGACAGAAACTAACTCCTTTCCGCACGCCGCTGCGAGCGCACGCGTGGCCACGGCTGCCCGGGTACCTGCACCCCTGCACTACCCTACGTCAACAGGAATCGCAGCCTCAACCAGAAAGCTCAAACTGGAATAGAAACCGAAATTAAAGGCGATTTTCTAAGAACAAGTTACTCTTAAAAAAAAAATAAAATAAATATATATATATATATAAATTAACAATAAATAAAGTCCCAAGCACTGAGGCGGCTGCCTGCGCCCCGAAGCACACGTCCAGGTGATCCCCTCGCCCTGCCACAGCGCCACCACAGACGGCCACCCTCGGACGGGAAGGCTCCCGCGGCCGCGGGGACCCCCCCGGGGACACCGCCACCCTCCTAGCTCGGTTGCGGTCGCTCAGGTGCGCGCCGGGCGCCGCCCCGCCACCGGCGTCCGCGATCACTCGCCGCCGCCCCTCACAGCCAGTACCTCTTAGACCTCTTACTCAGCGGCGGTACCTCTTAGACCCAGGCACCCGCACCCCCGGCCTCACCGCGGCTCCCCCCACACCCATCGCCCCACGAAGTCCCTCACAGCCCCGCACCGCAGCCACCTCCTCAGCTTTACCAAGCGCCTCACGCTCACCGCCCCCACGAAGCCCCCTCGCTGCGACGCCCCTCACCCCAACCACACGTAGGGAGCCGCGGGGAGAGGTGCCTCCCGTCGGGACAGTACTGGAGGCGGGGGGGGGGGTCATCGCTAAACCCGAGAGATGAGGATCCGGCGCTGCGGGCGCTACCCACCCACCTGCGCTCGCCGGGCTCCTCACGCCGCCGGCCGGTGCCGCAGGATGAGGCGGCGGCTCCTCCTCATCGGTGCGGCTCCCGCCCTCCCGCCGCCGCCGCCGCGCAGCCAGGGGGAGCCGCGCGTCCCGCCGCGCCGCACCACCCGCCCAGGATTCCTGCGGGAGGGCGGCAGAGAGGGAAGGAGGGAGGTGGCTCATCGCTCGGCACAGCCTCCCGCTCCATCTCCAGCTCGCTCACTCCCTTCCTTCCCTCCCTCCCTCCCAGTCACGTTTCTGACGGTGCCGCCGCACGGCGCCCCAGTGGACCCGCAGCGCGCGCCTCCCGCCCCTCTTCCCTTTTTATTGTGGGGCCGGGGCTCCCACCGCCGCTGTTGCTGTTGCCGCTGCCGCTGCCGCCGCCACCGCGCGGGGGAAAGCGCTGCTTGGCATCCGCGCCGCTGTCTACCCACCGCCGGCCCGCCCCCGCCGCCGCTCTCGCACCGCCTGCCAGCCCACCTGTCCGCGCCCCGCCGCCGCGGCCCACGCAGTCGCCCGCCCACGCACCGCCCACGCACCCACTAGTAGCGCCCTGCTGCCGTCCCCCTCTCCGTGCCCCCTTCACCGCAGCGGCCCCGAGCGGGGAGAGCTGCGCGGCCTCTGGCAGCGCGGGGCTCTGCGGCTCCCGCCAAAAGCGGCAAGCCCGGGGGCCGCTCTGAGTGGCGGGGGAAGGGAAACAGCAGCCGTCCGCCCCTCCTCGGGGCGAGAGTGACGGGTACCCCCGCCCTGGTGGCGAGCGTGGGATGCGTGGCGGGACTAGGGCCGTCTCCTACCTGTGCTTCTAGCTCCCGAGTGCTGGAGACGTCCGCCTTGCCCCCAACAGGGAGGTGTCTGTAAACCGCTTCGGGACCTCCGGCTGCCTCCTTGCTCTGACAACAAAATAAACGCGTAGTCCTGGGCCGTTACAAATAATTTACGTGTTCAGGAACATGCTGGAAGCCCAGGTCTTGATGGCTTTCTGACAGCTGATGGTGAGAGGATGATCTAGGTGGACGTTCTTAAAAATTTGGTTTTGCAATGCTTACAAATTTTGCAAAAGCAGCAGGTAAATACATAAAAGCAAGTGTTAGGAAAAGTACGTCTTGCAACTAAAACTGCCGTGAAACTTGAGGTTGCACATGCTATCCTGGCTCCCGTGCTAATGGGAGAACAGCCCATCCCTTACTAATAGTCCGCTCATTCTCTGGCTTTTGCCTGAGAATGTGCATTTTGGAAGCAAAGGATGTATTTAAATTTTTAGGTTTGTATCTTTTTTATGTTCAGATGGGTTTCCCTGTGATACTGACATTAAAAGGGTATCCCAGCACGACCCAGAAGTCCAACCAAGCTAAAAGAGGGCTGGGAGGAGTTGAGCGCATTGATACAGCATCATACTGACTTGACACTGTTTTCAAGTTTGTATAATAAAAATCTGCTACATTCATTCTTTTCATGGCACGATAGATTCCACTCTGGCTAAGACAATCTTTACCTTTCCCAAACACTTTCTTCTAATTCTATATTTTGGTACATAACCTTTTCAAGGTAAGCCAGAAATCCAAATCCATGCAGTCATGTTACAAAGTCTGATATCATGCTGTAGTCTAGGGATATTAAGACATAAGCTACAAAAAATAAAATAATTTACCTTTATCTACTCTTTGCAGAATTAAGGCTGTTTTCAGTTCCTCTTCTTATGTCTCATAAGTGAGACACCAGACTATAAGAATGTTTAATGAGTAGTAAACCAGAAGTCTGTAAAAGCAGTAAGTGTAACACACATTTTAATAGCAACATAGACAGGTACTTATCTGAAAGAAGTTTAAGCAATTTAATTTCACAAAATTACCAAACATTTTTTTACATATAAGCACATCTGCGTGCTATTGATCATGTGAAAAGATCAAAATCAAACAAAGCTTTCACCAAAAAAATGTCTAAATAAACCCGTAGACATGAGGATAAAAATTTATACAGGCATTTAGAAAAAGCATTTGGACTCTTCTCCAACCAAGAAAATAGTTCTGGTCCTTCACTCCAAAACCTATTGCACTGGTGCAATAATTCAGAAGATAATGTGAACATTGAAAATTTGGATGCCATAATTCTGCATATGAAGGCAATCATTAAACATATAGCACAAGCTTTTACATATAGTAATAAAGTATATTTTATCTCTAGATTGAATGTTTACCCTCTTTTTGATCTTATAATACGAGACATATTAAAAATATGATAGGTTTTCCAGTTTTGCCTCCTCAACTAAATTTTTACTAAATGTAACCAGCAGATATGAAGAGTTACTGACTAGTAAATATCACCCTGAAATTCCATAGTTACATACAGTATGGTTTGTTGGTGACTTCAAGGACTGGCTTTTCCAGCTGTGTCTCTTCAGACAATACATCAGCAACAGAGACCACACTGACATGCCTTCAGTCTAGAAGAATTCAGTCATTTTCCACTAAATCCTCCATAAATGTACTGTTTTGTCTGCAGGTGTCTTTCCTATAACTGTTACAAATGTATTAAAATTCTATCAGAAAGTTCTTGTCTTTTCCACTGAAGCATGTCCACTGCACAGGCTGTTCCCTTCACAAAAATAAAGTCATCACGTCTTTCAGGTCTTACACAAAGTTGCTCTTAAATCTAGCCCATCATAGGAGAAATGCTCTCTTTATTCATATTTTCAAACCAGCATTTGGTCACTTCACAATGAATATTAATCAAATGCTGTCATATTTGCCTTGAGTTTGTGAGATGCAGAAAACTAGAATAATGATGCACAGACTGACTCTCCTTCTGTACCCACCTTTCCTCTTTCCCACCCACCTCCCAAACATCACTGCCTTTTTTTCTTCAGCAATTCAGGTCTGGAAAAAAAATAAATCCATTGTTACAATGATTCAGAGACAAACTGAAAGCCAAATGAAATATTGTTCTCCCAGATCTGACAGGAAAACTAATAGGATGGAAACACCCAGAAGATAAAACCCAATTCTTCTATAATATTCTCCAAAAAGCATTACTTGTCACTTTCCCCTTGCTCCCAGAATATATACAGCAACTGCTGGGTTGCTGTAGTACTGAAAATTTCCAGTTTTTCCAGATGATGAGCTGTGACTCAGTACTCCTACTGATATACCTCAATGCACCATCCATTTACTTTATGTGGCAGTAAATCATCTCTCACTTTCTTCCACCAGAAAATACTAAACACCATCTTGTGCCTGTGGGTCTAACCTACCATACCATGTTCTACCTCATCCTTCTGAGGCCAGATCATATAAAACCTTTTCTACTCTGGCATTTTTCTATACCAGCTCCTTATTTCAGTTGCTACACAAATGTACTTACCTCTGAAAACATGGGCTGTGCAGGTCATCACCTTAAATGCTGCTTTCATCACTGTCCAGCATGGACCATACTTCTGTTTAATGGCTAAACAAGTCTGAATGGTTGGCACAGAGCTTTCACTTTATGTCAAGATAGTTTCTAGGAACTACTTCTGGGAAAAATACGGGTTTTTTCTCTACACACAAAATCCCTGCTAATTGTCAGTAATATGACAAAGCAAATTTTGATCCATTTATAATGAAGATAATTAATTCAATCTATGCTATGGAAACCAGAATTTGGCATAATAAACCCAACAGCTGTTTGAGGAAGAACAGCAGTGTGGGCTCTTTGATGTTCACAGATGAACATGCACAATAAAAGACAAAGTTAGGATAGCACATGATGGTTCTAAGTAGTACTAAGGAGTTAAAACATTTTCATAAATACATCTACCAAGAAAATATTTTCTTATAGGAAATCCATTTTACTTACTGCCCAGGGTAGCTGCAAAAAATGTCATATAAAACATTTAATATGCAAGAATATCATGCTAATGAGAAATTGGTGTTAAATAGTCCTTATGAACTATACATTGCAAAATGTATTGTAAGCAGCTGGAAAGTTATCCTAATTTCAGGCACTCCTCTTGCTTCAACGTGCTATGTACAGTGAAAAATCGACACAGTGCAATGAGGGTACTTAGTAACTTGAACTTCTGTGAAACCTCTGCAACATTCCCAAATGGACGTTGGAGACAAAAGAAAAGTGGACAGAGGGATGACAGTCAAAAGTAAAAATGCTGTTCTAGTTAAAACTGTTAATTTAGTACTAACATCTGCTTGGAGATATTAATTTGTCGGTAATCACTGAAATTCACCCCAGTTAACCGCAGAACTGGAGAAGAGCTTGAGTTTCCTGGCAAGGGATTCAGGAGAGCAAATGCAATGAGATATCAGTGGAAAGGAATGGTTCATGCTGGTAGTGGGAGAAGTGTGGCCAGACCTCTGCACAAATAAGATATTACAATCCTGCATGCTACGTCTAAGCAAATGCCACTGCAAAGGCTGTGTCTGCAACTAGAGCTAGGAAACCCAGAAGACAGCTGCTGATGAGCTCCCCTAGAACAAGTTCTCCCTTGAAGAATCTGCTTTATCTGAAATCACTGTGAATGAATAACAGTTGCCTATAACGACAACCAATATCCTCACGTTACATCTTTCCTCCTAGGTTAAATTATCATCCTTCTATTAATAGGACCCTCAAAAGACTTTTCTCCTTCTTTGGAAAGAGTATCTGAGAGTTATGCTCAGTCATAAATGTTTTAAAAAACTGGAAAACATTTTAGGAGACTAGGCTTTAGTGAAATTGTGCTGTTTCAATTAGCTGTTAAAATCTTTCCAAATTCATTGTTTCAGACATACAATCTCTCCAATTACCAGTTCAAGAAAAGGAGAGATAGTTTCCTTCATATCAATTTCTTCATTACTATTTCTGGTCTCTTCACAATGAATATGATCATGCTAGCAATCATCGATCCCAAACAAAGTAAGGCTAGAGTGTCAATTCCATGGAAACACAATAGAAACATAGAAATGCCTGGGTTGGAAGGGACCTCTATAAGTCATCTAGTCCAACCCCCCTGCTGAGAGCAGGGACATCCTCAACTAGAGCAGGTTGCT
>JANIJG010021458.1:6116-22089 GCA_024611175.1 Megaceryle torquata | reverse complement strand
ACAGCTCTCCAGCTGGACTTGGCACCATTGACCACCACTCTTTGGACTCTATTGTCCAACCAGTTACTAATCCATCTCACTGTCTGCTCTTCTATCCCACACTTCCTGAGCTTCTCCACAAGGGTGTTATGGGAGACCGTGTCAAAAGCCTTGCTAAGGTCAAGATAGACAACATCCACTGGTCTCCCTGCATCTATCCATCCAGCTACAATATCATAGAAGGCTATCAAATTAGTCAAGCGTGACTTCCTCTTGGTAAATCCATGCTGACTATTTCTGATAACCTTCTTCTCTTCCATGTGCCTAGAGATGACCTCCAGAAGGAGCGGTTCCATTATTTTTCCAGGGATAGAGGTGAGGCTGACTGATCTGTAGTTTTCTGGAACCTCTTTCTTGTCCTTTTTGAAGACTAGAGTGACAATGGCTTTCCTCCAGTCCTCTGTCACCTCTTCTGTTTGCCACAATTTTGCAAAAATGATGGAGAGTGGTAGAGTGAGAACATCAGCCAGTTCACTTGGTACTCTTGGGTGCATCTCATCAGGGCCCATGGATTTATGAATATTCAGTTTGTGTAACTGGTCCTTAACCCAGTCTTCATTGACCAGTGGAGAGTCATCCTTCCACCAGGCTCTCTCCCCTTCATCCAGGGACTGGAGTTCACAGTGGCTGGTCTTAGGAGTAAAGATGGAAGCAAAGAAGGTGTTCAGCAACTGCCTTCTCTGCATCCCCAGTTATCAGGGCTGCTGCCTCATTCAGCAGTGGGCCCACACTTTCCCTATTCTTCCTCTTACTACTGATCTATTTGAAGAAACCCTTCTTATTCTCTTTTACTTCCTTTGCTAGTTTGAGTTCTAAGAGGGCTTTGGCCTTCCTTGCTGCTTTCCTACATGCTCTGACAACTCTATAATTCTCCCAAGTCACAGGTCCCTTTTTCCATGAGCTGTACATTTCTTTATTCCTTGAAATCTCCTTTGGAAGCTCCCTGATAGTCCATGCAGGTCTCCTAGCATGTCGACTTGATTTTTTTACTCAATGGAATGCAGCTATCTTGGGCCTGAAGGAAGTGGTATTTAAAAGTTGACCAACTGTCTTGGGCTCCTTTACCCTCAAAATCAAATAGATAATTTAATTAATTAATTACAGCCTATCATGATTTCTAGAAAGTGCAGGGTGGATACACAGTGTCAGAGAAGTCAGCCTGACAGCCTGTAGTGAAAGAGAATACCACAGGGAGCAAGTTGAGAATTATGTTGATAAAAGAATTGAAAATGGCCTTAATTCAAAATAGGAAGTGGAAAGAATCAAATAGCTTGTCCCCTCTGAAGACAATGCGAGAAATGCAAAGATATACCCCATTTGTGAAACAGAGGAATTATTATGACAGATGCTAGCTGTGAATAATGGAAAGCACTTATTCTGGTCCATATTAGTTTAGGCAGTGTGTACCAGGAAGAGTAAGAGTACAGCCTCCATTGGCTGCAGTGCAGTGATTCACAGAGGCCTTGAAACTAAAGATAATAGATTTATTCTGGTCAGCTGAAAACATCATCTGTTGAGGAATTTTTAAGTAATAGCCATCATGGGTTCAGCTGTTTTCAAAGCAGAAAGATAATCAGCTTCCTCTTGGTTACAGAAATTTCCTATTGCAGCGTGTGCTATATATCAGATGAAAAGTGTACATCAGACAGCATGGTTTAGCAGACAGAAATTGAGCTTTGGTGTGATACCCTGTCCATGGGTACCCATGCTCCCTGGTAATCCACTCAGGCAGCTAGCTGACCTTTTTACCTCAGGGAAATGGGCAAGGAGCAACAGTAAAATTATCACTATTTGGTCTCCTCAGTCTCTCTAGTTGTCAGGATTTAAGAGAAAACAAACTGTCTTACAAAGCTGGCTATAATCTAGGTGCAGTATGTCATTTCTCAGAGCAGGACTAACACAGCAAAAAGCTCTACTGTCTGATGAATCCCTGGTTCTCGGGCTGATGCAGTTGGTGGTGAATTTACTTGATGCTTCTGCCTCACCAAGGAGATCTGTTATTTCAAGGATCTTTTCAATACCACCAGATTCAAAATGGTGGTTAAGTTTTACATTGCAAATGCTGTTTTACCTACACTCGGGGAGTACCAAAAAGTACTCAATTTAATTACAGCAAATTATTTTAGAAGAGATAAAAGAAGTCGAAGATCTTCACTTGTGTATTTCTCAACAAAAATCAGGACAGACACTTTTGGAAATCTTAACGTGAACTTTGTTTTCCATTTTCCCTCCATGAGGACAAGCGCAACGGTAGGACTGCACTTTCAGTCCTTCTAGCACAGCACCAGTTGATTCTCTGTGGGAGTTGTCATATTTCTTATCCTCTAAAGCAGACTCCTTAATAGCTCCTATCACAGTCAGGCAAGCTTTAGAAGTTTAGAGCATCTCTTATGAGACCCGGTATTATGCATCTAATTCAGACAAGTATGTCTCGCAATCACGATCGCATTGTTTCCAAAGAAAATACAAGAATTATCCTTTCCTCTCTGACGCATCAAAGCCCAACTCTTAGGAGGACTAAATCTCCTGGCAAGAAGGCTGTGGTAAGATTTATTACTCAGCTATGCAGCAGTCAGTGCACAAAAGCTGACTAAATACCGTTGTATCGGCCATCAACCTTTAGCGGTGCGTTCTTGACAGAAGTTTTCTGTTTGATGTGTTCCCCGTATGAGGGGAACTGCATAGACTGTGTACATTCTTTACAGTGCTTTTGGTTGTTGAAGCTCAGAGTGATTCTTTCTTATATAGTAGAAAGGAAAAGATGATACTCTCATAACAATCTGCAGACAGCATGGTTTTAAAAAGGAGGAGAAGCATACTTCATCTGAGGCGCTTGTTTCTTTTGAGTAGTAAGCTTCCAGGTGGTGATCCACATTGGAAAAAAGGGTCTATCCAAAATAGAGAAATCAATATTACAAGTTTGGTTCTGTTGATGCTATTTGTGCTATGGAAAATAAGTGAGGGAATTCCAGCCTGCAAGTAAGGACACAGGTCACCTTGACTGTTAAAACTGTCACATGGTGGTAGTTCCAGGGAGCCAGGCAAATGCTGCTTTGGTGCCAGTGATTGGCATGTCTGGTTTGCCTGTAGTTTCCATCTGGCATCGAGAGCAGCACCTGAGGCAGGACCACCCTAGTCTGGTACAGCTGCTTTTTCCATTGGAGTTGGACAGGCCCCAGAATTCGGAGACATGAGTTTTGGCCTTAGCAAAGGGGAGAAGCCTTGCGGCCAAAAGAGATTTTTTTGCATCTTCTTTCCCCAAAGGCCTCTTCTCTTGTTTTGACTTGAGTTGAAGCTACAGGGGAGAACCTGATCTGCTGTCTTTTGACCCTGTTGTAGTGGTGACATAAACTGTTGGCCATGGTATTTGCTTTGCAGTAAGAGCCACTATCTGTTTAAAAATCTTCAGTTTCTAGAAGTGTATTCAAGATCCGAAGCAGCATTTTTAAGAACCAAAATGCCATTTTTATTAAAATGTGAGGTTATAATAATGCCTTTCTGGTTGGCAAATAACTGATTTACATCAAGCCACAACTTAAAACATAGTGCTTGGAACACTGTGAATATAAAATTGTATCCTTTCCTATCCCATGTGTAGGAGGAAACCATCATAATTGCAGATACAATGAAGCGGTGGATTTTGACATTTTATTAAGGTTTGGACATATAATCACTCCTCAATGTTCTGTTCAAAGAAGCTTCTGCAGAAAATAGCAGAAAATTATCACACACTGATAACGGAGAGAAGCGTACTGAACTTCAGGCTTACGCTCTCCTTACTTGCTCCCTCGCATCCCCAGTTCTTTGCATGTTGTCTTTATGGCTTCTGGTGTTCTGAGAGTAAAGTTACCTTTCATTTTCTTGAAGTAAAAGGACATAATAATGGTTGAATTCACATATGCCACCGGTTAACAATAAGTATAGAAATTCTTTGCTCTCAAAAGCAAAACTATATCTTTCCCTTCTATTTCCTTGTGCTTTCTTTTCCAAACATCCAAGAATTTAGCTGTCTCTGACCATTAGCCGATGTTGATGTGTTACATTTCTTTGTGGTAAAGCTTTTATATATTGTTCAAATATCAGCATTAAATTCTGGGCTCTGATTATAAACAAAGTCACTTTCTTTTGTAAAGTTACTCGTGTAACTATTTTGAGGACTTTCCATAAAAATATTTGTGGAAGTTGTGTTTTGCACGCATCTTGGTGCAGGAAACTGATCATAGCTAAAATGGAAGGAGAATTGTTTATGGGGTAAGAGGAGCTTTCTCAGTAGACCACATTTAAAGAAAGTTGTTACTGATTAAAGAATTATTCAAACAAATCTACTGTGTTCAAATAAGTAATAATCTTCATGTCTGTTGCAACTTAAAAAAACCCCAAGTTTTATTAGGATGACTTGGCTAAAATAGGTGGGAGAGGAATTGCCTGTTCTGTTTATTTACCAATGAACATTTTTAAGAAAGGAAGGGGAGTTGGGGGACAGGATAACACATGACAAAAGGAAGATCGGGTATTTAAACAGGAGTTTAAAAAAAGACACGCTGAGAGAGAAGGTCATAAATTCTTTGTACTGTCTTTGACTTTGTACTTTTTTGTATATTTGAACTCTCCCTCCCAGGATTTTTTTTCCTATTGCAGATTTCTGTACATGAGTGGATTTCTTAAAGAGCTTGCAGATAAAGCCTTTAAAGGTGTCCTTCGAGTCAGATACTTGATGTCCTAAACTTCTGTAAGCAGATTAGGCTTTGTCAAAGTTTTTTGGGGTGTTTTTTTGTTTTTGTTTTATTGGTTTTGTTTGTTTGTTTTAGGGGGTATCTTTATTGCCAAAGTATGTTGTAAGTTGTAGCTTTACCACATTATTTTTCATTCTCCATTCAGAGGTTATCTGTGGCAGCTTATACCTCTACAGGCAAATCACATGGCTGATGAATAAGTCTTCAGGAAAGCATAGAGAGATTTTCTGGTTAATGAAAAAAGTGAGTATGGTTGCCTCTGCCAGAGTACTTCTCACAGAAGTGATGATCATTAGCGTAATAGCTTTGCTGATGCTGCCATTAGGCTTTATGCTTTGAAGGGTCCCAGTTTTTACCTGGTATTTCTCAGCTAAACAAACCCTCCATGTGATTTCAGCTAAACTGGGTGAAGCAGTTTTGTTGGCAGAGCTCAGATCCAGTCTTAACATGAAGCTGTAGCAGCTTAAGATAGTATTTCTTCCAGCTGTTTGTGGGCACTCTGCTCCCAAAGCACAACTGGTAGAGGGAATATGCTAATGCTCCACAGCCACCAGGGCTTAAGTGTTCACCGTTGCAGTCATTGATAAGCACGTGTCTAAGTCTTGTAGGTTGTTTGCCTGGGTAAGCTCAGCACATGCCCTCTCTTCAGGGGAAGTGCCATCTCAAATCTGCTGGCAAAGTTGTTTGTCAAAACGAAATGGATATTTTAAATAGTAAGGCTCTGCCAACCTGGCTTGTTTGATTGGAGGTGGATTAGGTCAGGCTGTTTGCATGAGCGCTGCTTTGCTGGTGGGTGCAGGGGGCTGCAGAGGAAAGGGTGAGTGACAGATGGCTGAGGCAAGCCTGTTACTACCTGGGGCATAGTGGGCACTGCTTCCACTCACACAGCAGAAGTAATGTAACTGTGTCAGCATGGAAGGTAGGTGCAGTCTTAGAGAAGTTCTGTTGGCATCAGTACAGCACGAGCAAGGGCTACGTAGTAAAATCATCTTGTGAATTGGTGTAGCAGTGCAAGGTTTGTGGAAGGTGGTGATTTGAAGATACTGCAGACATTCATCAGTCGGGTTGGAGTATGTATCTTCCTTAATAAAAATTAGTTGGTTTTGAAATTGAAACTTGTACATAGGTGCAAATGCACAATATGGATAATCTGAGCAGACTGATATCACTGGAAAACCTTTCTATCTGGTGAAACAAAAATCACTCCCAAAACATGTGAATAAAACATTGCTAGAGTTTCTTTCTCTGATGTATGATTCTGTGCCTGCAGAATGAAAGTGCTATTTCATGTATTTGGCCTGAGCAGTAGTGGGGGAATCATTGTGGAGTCTGCTTTAGAGCACGTATCCAGGGGCTCTGAAAACTTTATCTGCTAGTACATGCTGCTGTTTCTCACTGCTTCCCTGACCTGTCTCATAAACTGAAAATGCAAGGGACCATAAATCCAAGTCTTCACTGCAACTGGCTGCTGTTAGCTGTCTATGAGCAGACCTCACATATGTTTACTAACATGTAGTTCTTAACAGAAGTTAGGCCTCCTGTGTATCTGTCCTGTGAGTGGGTTACTAGAGTTTTCCCTTCAAAGAGCCAAGAGATGTTGCACAAAGTCACACATAGCAGCATTGGAAACACAACTTGGGGCTACTTTAAAAAAAAAAAAAAAAAAAGGTACATTAGACCAAAGACTTGTTTACTCAACTAAGTTGTCTTTTGAACTGAATAAATGATATGTTTTAGTAATGCTATCTGCATATCTATCTGTTCAAAGCACTTGTGGAACTGTCTCACCACAGAGGTTGTAGAGTCGTCTTCTCTAGAGATTTAAAAAGCCTCCTGGATATGTTCCTGTGTGGACAGCCCTGGCAGGGAGGTTGGACTGGATGATCTCCAGAGATCCCTTCCAACCCCTATTATTCTATGAGTTGGCTTACCCCATCGCACAATAGGGTTGGTGTTCATGTGTGATCATGAGCTGGGACTGACAATACAGGAGAAGAAGGTCCTGTAACTGCAACAGTGGTTAGGAAACACAACTTAATTTTACAACAGATTTCTTGATGTTGGATTAAGTCATTTGCCTCTAGAATTTCTCAAAGAAAACCACTCTTGAAAGTCAGGTATGCCACTCTTTGCAGGTATCACATTCAGGAGTTTTTAATGGTTAAAGCAGTAGTAATGTGGGTTTGTGAGGTCTGCGTTCAAATCCTGGCAGTACCATGAGTTCTCAGGAAGATTTTTGGATCATTTATCCTACCAATAGGGAATCCAATGTAATTTTGGCTTCTGTGAGTCTGACCAGTTGGTACTATGAACATGTCATCATCCAGCTCAGCTATGTTGGCTGAATAAGCTGCCACCCTTTGGGCTACTTGCAGGTATTTGTCATGTGTCCTGCCAGCAGACTTCTGCTGTTTCAGATCTGCCACTTAAGCTGCTAATGTCATCACCTCTTAGCCTGTTTAAGGGGAAAAAGTGCATTTATTGCCAAGGATCTGCTACTATAAATAGCTGTATAAGCCAACTTAGCTCACTGACCGAAATAGGTTAAGGAGGAGGGAAGAGTAACCTCTTCTGGTACAGCTATATCCAGAAGAGGATATGCCTATGGCTTTCCATGTTGAGAGCTGGTTTTGACTAGTTTGTTTCAGAAAAGCTCATGAAAGGTACATTCAGTCCCTGTCTTACAGTGAAGGAAATCTGTAGAAAGGTGTGGGTGTTTCATTAGGAGGAGATAACAGTAGGCATGAGGAACATTTCTGGAGCAGACAAACCTCTGGTCTAGGTTTGTTCTAGAAGTAAAACATGTTTAATTGTTACCGGTCATCTTCCTGTAGATATGAGAATGGGGTTTGAACTGGGAAAATCAGAGTATTCTCCTTTTCTAAAGGATTTCTTTCCTTGTTGACTGTAGTTTTCTACTGATTTCTGAAGTCATTCTCTCTGGTCTGTGTAGAGGTATCATTATGGAGAGCACGCGATTGCAGACTTGCTGTTCGAAGCCATTGCCCCAAGGTTTCTTTACAACCAAAAGGTGGAAATGGCAGCATGAAGAAACAGTCTGATTCCTAGCCAGGGTTTTAGTCCTCTTTCTTCCTTTAGGTTACTTGAGCTCTCAGCTTATGGGCCCCTTGCTCGATTCAGTCCTACTGAGCTGGGGTCTCTACCATACTTCTGTGTAGTTCTTATTTTGAAAGGGTGATCTTATTACAAGGAATATTGATGTTATTTGACAAGCCCTTATTGTACACATTGAGCTATCCATTCTCTTCCTTTCTAGCCTCAAGATCACTCCAAAAAAGTGCAAACAAATATATTAGGAGCTCCTTAAAATTAGTTTAACATGAAGAATATACTCAATTCTGTTACTGGTTTAATGCAGATCAAGATAATACTTTCACCTCATTCCCAAAGGCCTCCAAAGGAATAAGGCAATTCCATGCTGGCCTCCATACAGATAAAAGGTTGTATAATTGCATTATATGGAAACTACAGCAAGCTACTTCTCTTTTCCCTTTCATTTAAAACCATTTTGAAGATGCTAATGCTGGGGGAAGGGGGAACTTACATCTGAGCACTGGGAAGTTTTTCTTAGCTATGTGCTCCTCCCCAGTCTTTCTGAGAACTGTGGTTTTATTTTGGGGAGATGAAAAGCTGGAAGAAGGTTTAGAAAGACCTGTCAGGGGGATAAAGTAGTTAATCTGCATTCCTGAAATTCTTATGTTGTCTGGAAGGGATCAGTTGATAATTTTTTGCAGGCTGAGGTTTTCATTGGGCAGGACCAGATTTATTCAGATCTAGATTGTCCTGTTCAAACTTATATGAGAGAGCGTAAGATGGATTTGTGACAGTGGCCCAGCTGGATGATACTACAGCAGCCTTTGTCCATCGAATTTCAAATTACCCTTAGAAAAACTTACTGACACCATCAGCTGCATGGTTGCATGGTGGGATCTTTGAAGACCAGTTGCATATTCTGCTTCATGAAGTGCTAAGTCTGACAGTACCTCAGTAGAGAGAAGATGAACTGTACGTGAAACATACAGATCTCTGTAGGTATGACACACCTTTGAGCACAAATTCTCCTCAAGAACTGAAGACACTTTGCTTGCTTATTTTGCATATTTAGGTAGATATAAAACTAGACAAATACTAACTGCCAGATGCAGGTAAAGAAAATAACCTTTCAAAAGGCAGAGAGGATTGCATTCAACCTGCTAACTTGTTCTCATAGCCTTTATGACTGCTTCTCAGGCTGGTAACTCTGTTCTCATACTTGAGCATCTGCTACACTTGTAAGATAGGGTTCCACTTCCTATTGCAACAAAAAAGTATTTTCTGTGGGGGTGGAGGAGGCATTATGATTGGTTTTCTTGCCTTTTTTTTTTTTCTTCTGTGATGAGATTTCTTTTGCTACAGCTACCACTTTAACCTTGGTGTACACTGCCTCTGCTTAGAGAACAGCTTTAGGATCACAGCTCTTCAAAACAGATGCCTTTTAGATTGTAATAGATGTCCCCTGGAACTTGAAAATGGGAAATGAATTGGATTTCCCATGTCTTGGAACTGTTGACCCATGCTTTAGATCAATGCAGGCTGTGGCTGAGTCTTCCTTTTTTCTCTTTCTCAGGTTTAGTGTGTAGCACTGAACAGCTAACTTAGCTCACTATTCATAGTTCTCTGGCTCTTTTCAGAGTGCAACACAGAACAGCCAGCTGTCTACCTGCTGTAAAAGGAAAAAAAAAAAAAAATCCATTCTTAAACTAGAGGCATGCAATATAGTAATGTAACTAGCTATCGTGAACAGGAAAAGTGAACAAATCCCAGTCAGTGTAAATGTTACTGCTGCTTGGTATCCTCACCTGCTGACATTTAACTTTCCTCTCTGATATGGCAAATTAAGTACTTAGCATTTTTTTTTCCTTCAGTATTTTGCATTAAGTAGTACAAAGCGTATCCAGCTTTTCTGGTTAATGAGATAACTGCTCTGAGAGCACCTAGTGTGCTCTTTACGACTGGGTAGCCCACACATCTTGCCACAGATTTGAGGCTTGTCTGTCTTAAAGGAAGAGGATTTCAGAGGACTCTTCAAAGGACTGTACTGATAAGGAGACTGACATCCCTATCTTAAGCTGAAATGTATCTTGTTGTTTTAGCTTTTAACTCAGTAGTCTGAAGTACCTAAAATGCCTCTCTGAGTTGGAGGGAAAGTTAGTATTTTCTGCTATATTTTTTTCCTTGGCAGGTTGACTGCTTAATCTCAACTTGAAGCTGTTGGATTCCTTCTTAAATTAGCTTTTTACAAAACTTCTTTTTGTTAATCAGAACAGGTAAATATTAGCATATTTTTCATAAGACATAAGAAAGGCTGTTGCTATAGTTGTCAAGTTAAAAAAAAAAAAAAAAAAACCCGACCAAAAAACACCAACCCAAACCTTTGCCAGATGACTTGTGACCAGGTAGTGTTCTCGTGCCGGCTCACTTAGGTTAGGGTGAACACCTTCATTTTTTCAGTCTTGTGTACCAGAGAGTAAGAGAGTTGCTCAGTGTAATGTTGCATGCAAATCCAGAGACCACCCGCTGTTCCTAAACACCGGGATTTCAAGTCATTTGTAACCAGGAGAGACTTTGAATGAAGTTTGCCAGAAATCTAGTAGGAAGTAACATAAAAGAGTCCTTCGTATTGGTCAACCAATTCAGCTTTTTGAATCAACATAGCCTAGGAGTTTCCAATCCCTCGGGTGATAGTGGTCTGCCTTCTAATTTTAGTCTCTTTCAGTTCACAGTTACTTGTAAAGCATAATAGACCAGTGGGGGGAAAAAAAATAAATCTGCATTTTAAAATAGTTTTTGAAGAACAGTGTAGGCATGAGTCATACCTGTCCCTGCAGGCCGTAAAAAAAGCTGTCGACAGTTATCTGGGAAGAAGTGTATTTAAACTTTGTTCTTGCCAATTTAAATCACTGTATTCAAAAGCATGAATGAGGTTGTAGTATTCCATTAAGACTGTTTTTATCAAATTTTCATGAGGAAACATACAACCAGCAAATGAATTTTTCCCAGAATCTTCTTTTTAATCAAATATTCCTAAACATTGTCTGTGATTTGATGAGGGACAAAAGCAAACATTTTCAAATCTTGTCCCAAGGGGGAATTCAGCTAACAACTGGGACTGTATTTAAATAATTGCATAGAGATGTAAATGTAGGTTGATAAGAGAATGATCTGGTCAGTGGCTTGTAGCGTGTTTTGTTGGAGGTAGATAGTGAATTGGGGATTATTCAGATCTGGCCAGTTTTCAAGGTGCTAGCTTGTTCTCTATAGGGAATTAGACTAAAGGGAAGAGACCACGTCATGTGCAAAGCTCTCGTTGCAGGTTAAGTTACAAGTAGCCTAATGGTACTCTGCACTTCAATTTCTGCCAACTTTCTGACCAGAAAATGGAGACTACTTCTAAATACCAGACTTGAAGACTGGTGCTCTTATACTCCTCCCTCCCACTTCTCTTTTCCACTTCCATTCAGTCTCTCCCTGTCACATCAGCCAGACCACGACAGATAGCCTGATTTCTTTTTCCATCTCTAAAAACAATCGGCATACATAAACCAGTTTGGCACTGATTGACTGTTAGAGATGGAATATGATAATAAAAGGAAAGTGGGGGAAAAAACCAAAACCCTAGACATGTGTCAGAACATCATTGCTAAAACGATGCCAGTGTTGTAGTTAATAACATGCTTTAGTAGTTGCTTTCTATAAATAAAAAACTCAGGTAACTGTCTTGCTGTTTATCCCACAGTGAATGGATTGGTTTTTCTTACCTATGTAATGCTAGATTCAGTGAAGAAAAAAAAAAAAAATTAGCAATTCTTATTCCTCTCATCTGGATGAAGGGCTACTTACCCTGAATTATGCAGTGCTACATTTCTTGTAGAGGGAGGCAAGCATGTTGTATGATTTCTGGAAGCACCTGTTCAGGGAAGAGTTTGTTTAGATGGGACAGGTTTGCTGGCCTGCTCCCTCTGCCTATAGCCCCTTTTGACATGAAATTGCAC
The DNA here is from genome assembly GCA_024611175.1 of Megaceryle torquata. Taxonomy (NCBI): domain Eukaryota; kingdom Metazoa; phylum Chordata; class Aves; order Coraciiformes; family Cerylidae; genus Megaceryle; species Megaceryle torquata. The sequence goes on along the minus strand of JANIJG010021458.1, from coordinate 10,265 downwards.
AGTGTAAGGTTAATGACAGTGGGTTAGCAAGGCTTCAAAGCATTTGGTGTGACCCCAGCATGCCTGGCATTCCTTTCTGCTGTGCAAAGGTTTGGCATCAATTCCCCTGCGGCTGGAAGAATGTACTCAGGAGAAACCATCTCACGTTGTGGCTCCCCCAGGCCTCTGGAGAGGGGAGAGTTGTCATGGCAATAAATCATGAGGGTTCATGGAAGATGAGTAAATCCCCTTCTCTGTGCTCTATACTGTAGGCATGGGTTGTGGTGAGAAAAGGAATCTGGATCAAGCAAGTATAATGTGTAATTGTTCCCTTTATAACCACCGCCATCCCTTACCAGTATGGCAGAGCGTGCCTGACATGGAAAAATGACCCTTTGTGTGTACCAGAGACACTTCAGGCTGCAAGGAGTTGGTGTCCTACCAGGTCAGAGTTGACCAGACTGACCCACACCCTTCCCCTGAACCAGCATGCTGTAGCCAAAGGCAATGTGAGGAGAGCTGCACCTTCCCCACAGTGACTGCTTCCAGCTGCTCTGCAGATGTGGATGGGGGGGGCAAATATCCTCTGTGTACTGCAGTCCAGACACACCCCCCCTTGTTGATGCTTGGATATTATATAGAAAAATACTTGCCCTGAACTCCAGGGGAGGGAGAAAATATGCAAGAGGATGGTAAAGGAAAGGAGTAAGAAAGTGGGATAATAAATCTTGTTAGACTGTGATGCTATGGAGAGGCCAAGTGGGGGTAAAGCAGTGGGGAATTGCTGGGCTAGGAGGTTTATACAGGGAGCAGAGGGTGGGGGAATGGAGGACCCTGGGACTGGTGATTACAGAGAAGTGAGACTGAGGAAGAGACGAGCAGAGGCCAGGAGGTTCCTAGATAATCAACAGAACAAACTGCTCTCCACATCTTGAGATTCATGCATCCTATCCTTCTGCTATCAGCAGACTGCTGTGAAACTCACTGGCACATGATGTTTCATCTTCCTCTAGTGCTGTTGCACCAAGGGTGGCCTCCTGCTGTGTTCTTCACCACTAGTTACCTGCAGCAGTGGGGCATCACGTGGGGGTTCAGGCTGTTCCATGCCACTGGCATGCCAAACAGCGAGTCGCTCTGTTGCCAGAAGATGGGGGTGGAAATTAAATTCCTCTGACGTTAAGAAGTCCTGCCAGGATGCCCTGCCTCAAATGTTCACAAGTTTGCCTTTGCAAACTTGATGCATGTGCACAAGTGAATAACAGCGTATCTTAAATTACAACTTCAGACACAGTTTGTTCCACAGAATCTCTGTCTTACTTAGTATGCACCATGCACAGGGCTGTCTTGGTAAGCAGCTTTTTAGGAGTAAAAGCATCTTACACCTGTCATTTCAAACTCCTTTGAATGCTGGGGTTTGTAGCCTTATACTCTTTAGGTAACGTGGGCAGGAAAAGAGATTGGACATTTTAATAGTTTTTTTCTTCAAATTCTTCATAAATCCTTCTGGTATAACCTATAATTCCAGGAATTCTTCTGTCTGTAGCCCAGAGGCTCACCACTAACTCCTTATCATTCTTACGGTACCAAAAAACAAGAGGTGGAAACTATTTTGTAAATAGATTTCTATAGCTTATTTCAGGTAAATAAGCATTTCTCTTGGCAATTGGAATTAAGCTATCTCCAAAGAAAATAAAAATGGCTAATGTAACAGAAAGCAAGCAGTAGATACCAGTGTTCTATTTGTATTCAGTGCGAAGGACAGGCATTTTTGGAAAGCCTTCCTACTCCAGACTTGTTCTGTACAAAGGAGATTTCCTAACCTGCTTATATTTGAGTGAAAACAGTTTGATCACTGGTGTTCAAAGGAAAAATGCTAGCTTCACCAATTTGGAAAAATTCTTGTAAATATAAACAAAAGCAACTCAGCTCTTGTGGTTGAAATATTGAATAAAGGAACTGCTCCCCATTAGGTTGGGTTTTTTTTGTTTGGTATTTTGGTAGCCACCTGTTGATAAGCAAGAAGGGCTTGTTCTTTGTGCACGGATGGCAGATTTAAGAACAGTCTCAAGCACACGGTTTTCTTATTTTATGGAATATGTCACAGGCAGAATCTGTGAAATGACTATAATAGGAGTATAATACAAAATTGCTAAAAATGGAGCCCTAGGATGGTATTTTAGGAAGTAATTATATAAGCATCTAAAGAGCAAGGCCACTGCTATCTTTGTGTTGCCCCAGCACAAATAAATACCCTGTGCCCAAGTGGTGTCTGGCCGCTGGTGCAGCAGCCACTGCCCTTTGCTTCAGTGGTGTGGAAGGATACCCAGGAGAAGAGCAGGCCAAGGGAGGAACCCGCATGGGATGTGCAGTGCCTGCTCCCTCCACAGAGTAAGCGTGGGTGCCAGTGGGTTGCAGGGCAGGGTGACACCAGGGTGGCTGCAGCAACCTGCGTGGTGCCACTCGGGGCTTTGTGCAGGATGTAGCACCCAAGGTCATCTCCTTGGGAAATTTAGGAATGTACTTTGGTCTCTGAAGCAACTGCTGCTGTGTCTCAGAAGCACAGCCCTGTTCAATGTGAACTTGAGTGATTAGCACAGCTATTAACTGCATCTATAAATAGAATTCATCTTACAATATATTAAGTTTAATGATATAATAAATAGATTACGGTTAACTTTAATAGGAGCACAATGAATGGAGACGCAGTTCTTATGAAGATCTGCTGCCATTAGTGAATGTTTTGCAAGATGCATTATATGTAATACCTTCTTCCTTTGAAAAATGAATTATGTAATAATACAGTGTAGAAACTAAACACAAAAAAGCAACTCATAACATCCCTGTTGCACAGAAAGCAGTCAAGTATGTGAAAGTGCAGGTTGCATTAGCAACCTTAACTTTGCTCCTTATAAATATGCATTATGAAAAATGTTTATTATATGATATTGCTAGTTTTAAAACAACCCATACAAGATTTCTCTATAGGAAATTTGCATGTGGTTGCTGTCCCAGGGAATTAAAAGCAATGTTAAGCCTAGCTCCACTGATATTTTTGTCTTCATTTATCGTTTTCTTTAGCAAGAGGAAAAAAAAAAACCAAAGGCTTTGGGAAAAAAAATGTTTGGGGTTTTTTGGTGTTATTTTTGTTTGGTTGTTTTTTTTTTTTTTGTTTGTGGTTTGTTTTGGGGTTTTTTTTCGGTGAAATAATACAGTTCTCATGAGAGAGGCTCCCTGGAGTTTTAACATGGCATGTTTAAGGAAGGTTGACCATTATACCCTCTGCCTGTAGTTCACCTTGTTGTGCTTGTTTTATGGTAAAACTTCAATATTTGAGTGTCCATTTCCATTTGACAGAGACTCGAGCATGTTTTTTAAGGCAAATAAGTCACCCCGTGGTAATAACACAGCCCCCTGGGTTGGGAGGACAAAGCCTAAACCTTAGTTTCTTGCCCTTTCACCTAAGGCTATAGTTTGGCAAGCATTTAAGGTATCTCTTCTAGGGCCTTCTAGTTAAAAAGGAGAGCAGGCTGTACCTCTTGCTGCTAGCACAGACATCTGTGTGGCCCTGCAGGGAGGGAGATGGGGAATGTGACCTGGCTGAAAAATAGCCCAGCAAAAAGGTGTCCCTAGGTCAGTTGCTGCTCTGTTTGACCACACAGGCATACAAAGAAGGCTGTGGTGGTACACTTGAGAAGGTAATGCAAGCACAGAAACGTATGACCAAGGGCAGCTGCAGGGGCTGCTTTTTCAATTTTTTTTTTTTTTGGGGTGGGGGTTTTTTTGGGCTGTTCTGGCTGAAATGCACATCATACTACAGCTGAGAGAGTGATGCCTCTAGCTGTAAATAATAGGTATATATGCTTTATGCATTGCACACTCAGGTCACAGTTCCTCATACCTTTTTCTCAGTGGTGTAGCTGGCTCAAGAATTTTGTGTTTCGCCTGTGAATTCTGTATTTGCTTCTGCTGGCTCAGTTCTTTTTGAAGGCATGGTAGAAAATTAAACCAAGAACTGGTTCTAAGGAAAAACCCAACCAAACAAAAACCCCAACCAAACACCCCCCCCCAGCACACACACAAAACAACCAAAACCAAAAACAAAACAAAACAAAACAAAAAAAAAAAACAAAAAAAAAAAAAAAAAAAAAAAAAAAAAAAAAAAAAACAAAA
>JANIJG010021457.1:13792-37905 GCA_024611175.1 Megaceryle torquata | reverse complement strand
GCCTCTCAACTAGATCAGGGTACACAAGGCTCTGTCCAGCCTGGCCTTGAACCCCTCCAGGGAGGGGGCAGCCACAATATCTCTGGGCAATTTATTCCAATGTCTTGCCACCCTTGTGCAGAAGGTACAGCCAAGGTAACCAAAGGACAGGAAGACCTATCACAGCTTTGGGTACAGCCCCAAGTTTCACAACATTCCCAGGCAAATTAGAACAAAAATGAATCTCCAGTCTAAGGGTTTACAGACTGGCACACAGGACTGTGCTCCCAGAGAAGAGTCCAACAGTTGGAAACAGAGTGTGTAATTAAAATGCTTAAACATCCACTACAGAGGTAAAAAACACACTGCTGTTAGTTCATTAAAGCAGGAATTTAATACAGTTATAATATTTACAATTATGCACCCTAAAAAACAAACAAACAAACAAAAATCTACCAAACAAACAAAAACCCACACAAAATGAGAGCTTTCAGGGGTGATACGAACAGTCCCATCTCCTCTCCAAATTGCCCTTTAGACATCAGAGCTTACAGAAAACTTTTACAATGTGCTTAGGGTATTACCAGAATGTTCCCTGTTCAAATGGGTGAATCCAGAACTGGAAGCACCACCAGTGATGGAATAGGCCCTAACAACTTTTCAAATGGCAGATTTATCCCAGCAGTGCAAAATTCTTGGGATCAGAAATCAGAGGGGAAAGGACTGTGGGACAGTCCTGCGACAGATACTAGAGTCTGCATCAGCCTGTTCCACTGAAACCTCTCCCAGAGGGGCACAGGGCTTGTTCTGCTCAAGCTCTTGTCCTCTTGCCTGAGCAGGGACAAGAGCAAAGAGCCCCTGGCCAGGGATCAGTGGGTTGTCAACACATCAGGGCTACAGCTGCAGCCTCAGAGTTTCCATTCATTCAGAATGAAATTTGTTTATAGAAATCAGGCTCAAAAGCTTCTCTCTAAGCAAATGTTGGAACTTTTTCAGTTCCCTAATCTTTTTCCCTATTTTTAGGAACAAACTCACCACTATATTTTATCTGAATTTACATACAGTTTCACTGCATATGAACTTGGATTTCTGTAATTAATGAATTATTTAATAAAAAAAAAAAGACCAGATATAGTCAGGAGATCTATGAATGGTTTTGGTTTTGTTTTGGTTTTGTGTTTTTGTTTTTGTTTTTATAGAGCATCGTTGATTAAAACTCTGCACCTACTGCCAAGTTACAGTTTTGTGGAGGTAGACTGGAAGTTTCCTACACAGACCAGAGACTATCTGGTGTTCACACACTATCAAGGTTCTTTATTATGTACTTCAGTCTGAGGATAATAACACTGTGATCCTTTAGCAATACAGATCTTGGATGTTGCAGGGTGGGAGTCAGGCATAGTGGGCAGGTGGTTCTACACCACTGGACAAGTCCTTCTGATGGGAAGGAAAATAATGAAGACTCAGGCAGGGTCCATGGTATTTATTAGAGATGTTCTTGTAACTCCTGAAGCCTCTTTTGCAACAGTTGGCTGAACCGCTCCACATTTGCCAGGCTGGCCTAAAGACAAGGGAGAAGAAAAGGGGGTTTCTGTACACTTTTATTCCCACTGGCACAGTGAAAGACATCCAAAAAATGCACTCCATCCTTCCCAGTCTGCTGGCCTCAGAAACTGTCCAGGAGATGCAAATAATAAGCAGCAGGGCTCAGCTGCTGAGCATTATTAAACATAATTGAAAAAGAGACAGAAATGCAAATAAATCATCAGAATTCACCACTAGTCTTCTATTTTATTTTTTTTTAAGCATATAGCTTGGTATAAAGTAAACTATTACCTGGAGGCTTCGTGGTAAACTGAGGAAAAACTACAACTATGGCTTGGATTGTTATGGCATTCAACTTTAATAGTAGATACTAATGAAAAAGTGAAATTAATTGCACACTAAAGGTTGCACTTGACTTAGATGAAGTGGATGCAGATAAAGTGTTTCTAGTACATCACTCAGTCCTGAGTACACAGTAACAGGAAATCAATTAGTCTCCACCAACATTTGTTCTTTCTAGTGTGAAACAATTTTAATTAACTCATTGTGAGTGGTCAGCCACAGCTCTCTCTGGAAGAGCTGTACAGATTTAATGAAGCACCATTCTTTCTAAATTTATGTTGAAGAAGTGACAATGACAAATTTTGAAGCTGAATTATTTGGCATATGTGATTAGTTAATGGAATACCTTCCTCATCCTGAATATTTAATTCCTGCCCTGGTATTTTTCCCCAATTAAGCAGGACTCTCCTGACCAGCTATGAGTCCAGGAGCAAGCACACCACTACCATTTAGCAATAAAACCATTTGTACATGAGACAATCACTTCAGTACAGGTCATAGCCATCTAATATTTGTTTCTTTCAACAGTCTTTAAAGTGTTTGGAACAAATCAGAGCCACCCACAGTTCAGGGCAGAGCCTTTGGAGCAGACAAAGCAAGATAACAGATCGTGCCTGGAGTTCTCCCACGTGAGCTCACTGGAGCTGGGGTCCCTGCCAGCTGCAGGAAACACAATCATTCTGGTCCAGGCAGCAGCAAGCATGGGGAGAAAAACGTGAACTGAAGTTTTTGGATTCCCGATTAAAATAAATAAATTAATGGCTCTAATTAATGTCTGCTGGTCACTATTTGAGAACTTAATATCAGCCTGAGAAATTGCAGCAGGAGAGTTGGGCAAGGAAGGAAGCTCCCTCTGACTGTGCTTGTTTTCTTTTGTGTTAATTTTCTCAGATCATTCCTATCTCTGAGTTTTGTGCTCTCAAACAGACAAGATTTTGGTACATAAAGAGAAGATGTGACCAATTCTTGATAGTTGTAATGCACTCGGCAAAGAAATAGCTGTGGAAAAGCTCTGAGGAGGAGGAAGAGCAGGTGAGCCTGTCCTCTTACTTTTGCAGGTCTGAGATGACAGCAGAGACCCTGTGCTCCCCTAGGCAGTGGGGCTGCTGAACACACCAGTGCTAGTAACCACCTGACAGTCTTGCCCACAGCTGCACAGGAACCACGGCATAAAGTTGCTGAGCAGAGAGGCTGGGCTTACTTTGAACCAGCTATTTGTACCTTTCCATTTTGCTAGTCCTCATGACTCTCACCTGCATCACCTGCAGGAGCTGCCTTGTTCCCACCTGAGACAAAGTCTCACCACACTGAGGGGTAGTAGGACTCCCATGAGGGCTCCCATTAGGACATGTGAACCATTTCTCCAAAACTGGTATAATTAGGTGCCTTTTTAAGCATGGTCAGAGGTTTCATGGTTATGAAAGTGGGAGCACTGCACAGCTGCTCCAGCTCAGGGAGAGGGAGGTGTATCTGAAGCTCCTTTATACTTTTCTAATGGCATCGACTGTCTACTAGTAGTAGTAGCAGTAGTCCTTCAGTCAGCTTTATCTGCTATGGGTTATATCACTCTTTGGGAGGTCTGTGCTGGGAGACCAACACTGTGCTTAGGAACAGGAAAGAGACATGCAGCTTCACGGTAGATTCATTAGCCCATTTCTACATTTGTGATAGGAAAATCAAACAAAATACTGAATAATTCAACCCCCCGCCGTCACGGGCATCCACTAAGCTCCCAGTGGAAGGCATGTGGTTATTTCTCAGTGTTGCCAGTTACTCATCAGAGAAACTGATCTGAGTTCCTCGTGCACAAGGAGGCTGTCAGAGGAGAGGAGAAGCTGCAGCAATACAGGACAAAAGTCATTAACTTTCCCAAAAGAGAACTTGGCAATGGCAGAAATCACAGCTGGTGAAGTATGGTTATGAGGAGTCAACCCTGTGGTTTTCAACAGCGACTTGTTCTGAGGACGATCTCAGCATGTGCTGCAGGGCTGGAGACTGCACAAGTGACAGCACAGAAAGTCAGTAGTTAAGCACCTTATTAAGATGGTTCATGATAGGGAGATGAAAGCAGGAATTAAAAAATCCAAACCTTGTCTAAAAGTTAATTAAAATATTAATAATGCAAGGTTTCAATTATGCATAAATAAAGAGATGTTTAATGATAGACAGACAGTGAGCATTAGTGTGGTGAACACGACAGTGGGACAGAGGAGTAGCAAAGGAGAACTTTGACTCTCAACACAGAAAATTACTGTGGAGGGCAGAAAATGTTGGACAAGGTGATGAGGTGAGTAAGGGGAGTTCAAGTGCTCAGGGAGAGATGGCTGTCAGGTGACAGCCACCATCTAGGAGGGCTCCTGCAGTTGATTATGGCCCTGGGGGTCTGCAGCAGCTCCAGCCAGGCTCAGAAGCCAGGAGGAGTGTTGGGTCATCACCTGAACTTGGCTCTGCAAACCCCTGTGAGGGGCACAGGCAGGGCAGGACTCAGCCCAGGCATCCAGCCCACTTCCATCAGTGTTTCAGCACCACTTCTGCTGTTGTGTCCTGAAGGGCTCATGACAGCAAACTGGATCCCAACTCCTGCCTCTGCAGTGCAGCGGTACTGCTGTGGTGAAGGCCCACCAAAAATGATGGGTCTTATGCAGAATAATCAAATTACTAAGCAAAGCATGCTATGAGGCACCTTCCTTTGTTCTGGTAGCCACCAGATTTGACCTTCAGATACAGACTTCTTGTACAGTAACAACTGAAAAATCTCATAATATTTTTACATCCTTATTTTCTACAGTTCATAGAACTGTAGAATCATAGAACAGCCCATGCTGGAAGAGACCTTGAAAGATCATCTTGCCCAGTCTTTTGTGGGAAAGGGAGCCTAGATGTCATTTTCTGGTACCCTGTCCAGCCATATGTTGAAAATGTCCAGTGATGGGGACTCTGCCACAACCCCGGGGATGTTTTTCCAGTGAATGATCCTTCTCACAGTAAAAAAAAAAATAAATCTTCTATTGAGATGAAACCTCTCATGGTGCAACCTGTACGCATCACCCCTCATCTTCTCCATGGGGCTCCTTCTGAAGAGACAACCTCCTTCTTCTTCAGAGCCACCCTTTAAATACTGGAATGCTGTGGTGAGGTATCCCCTGAGCCTTCCCTTCTCTAGGGACCTAATTCTTTCAGTCTTCCCTCACAGGGTAGTTCTCCAGCCCTTTGGTCATCTTCATGGCCCTCCTTTGGACCCTCTTCAGTCTGTGTCCACTTCTTACTTGAACTGTGGGGAACAGAACTGGACAAGAATTGCATATGACCAGTGAGGTTGGGGGTCAGGCAAGCAGTGCTGCTCTCCAAACTGAAGGCCACATTGTCCATAATGCACAATGCTGCCAGGTTTATCGTCCTGTAATTTGTGCTTGCTGTGACCTCCTGGAACATCTGCTCAGAGTGTGACTTACAGCCTGATGGCTCTGGACACACACCCTGCACTTCTGACACAACTGTCTCTCTATGCATGACCTCACTGCAGCATATCTGTGCAAATACTGTGTTTCCATGTGGCCATAATTAGATTCTCAGTTTCTCTCTTCAAGCTGTCTTTGACAAGTCATTTGTATTTTGCTGGCTTTCATGAGCTTTTATAGTGAAAGAAAGTTGGCAGGCAATTCTCAACTATCCTACTTGTCTCTTGTCTGTCTGATGATTGATTTCCAGTGGGAGTAAGTTTTGATATTTGAAAAGATCCAAACTATTATTATTGAACATTTGAGTTGTGTAATGGAGGTATCTGTCTGACAAATCCAGGAGGATATCTGAGCAAAGGGCTTAAAGGCTTATGAAAATTCTGGGTCATGCATAAAACATTGTCCATGGCATTGTCTCTAACTTCGGATAGAGAATGGAGAGAAGCCACAATGCCAGGAGACTACAGCCAGGCCGAGGAAAAAAACAGAGGTGCAAATGGAATATTTAAAAAAAAGTCAGGAGAAACACTACATTCTGTAAAGACTGAAAGGTACAACAGACAATGGGATGAAAAGGACAATCCTGACCTATATATCCAGGCAAAATCCCCAGTGACAGAGAGGAAAAATGATGCTTCTGATCTGCAGTTGATATCAAGACTCCAGCAGACAGAGCTGGATGAATATCGCTGAAAAGGATACAAAATCACACAAAACCTACTAGAGTCTGGGAACTCACTTTGGACATATTAACAGCTCACTCCATGTTCAGCCTGGGCTCAAACTGTGGTTTGGGGTAAAAAAGTCCCTCCTGGGGACAAGATGCATGTGATTAGCGTAGGGATGGAGGTCTGCCAGGGAAAGTGCCCAATACAGGAGCTGGCCACCTGGCAGATGGTGAGGGCTGCGGAAGGCCGTTTACTGGAGCACACCCCAGAATGATCTGCCCAAGGGCTTGCTTCCAGCTCTGGAGCTGAGCTACCAAGGTGTACACACACAGGCGTATTTTTCCTGAAAAACAAACCAAAGTTGCTGTCTTGGTCATAGGAGCCTCCTCTCATGCCTCATAGCCTGACCCAAGTGAACAACTGGGCTGAAAAAACACTCATTTTACAGAACATATATTGTTAACATGTTTGGAGTTTATGCTGTGTCCTCCTATATGCAGAAAAACAGCTGTAAGTTCTTGAGGGATCTCTTGGTTTTGGAGCCAGATGGACACAGACATTTCCCTTCTCTCATGGAGCCAAGGAAAGGACACCGTCCTTGCCTCACGACAGCAGGCACACAGGGAAGCATGGTCACATGTGAAAGGACATTGGCAGAGAGAGGCAAACTGTGCCCCTGTAGGTAAAATAATCCCTAAGCCTCCATTCCTGTGGTGACACGGGTATTCTCCTGCCTCTTGTCCTCTGGCCAAACAGCAGCGGAGGGGACACTGCCCTCCCCCACCACCCCCCCAATCCTTCCACCCGGGCACTGATGTCAGGAGGGCCTTAGAGGGCAGAGACTGCCTTGGGAGGGCCTGGGACAGACTGACATGTCTCCCAGAGCTGTGTGGGTGCTCTTCTGGTGGCTGCAGAGACAGCTGCCAGCCCTGCTGCCCTGTTCTTAAACATAGTCCTAAATCATCATCACATGGAAAAGAAGCCATATGTCCAGGATTCTATCCACCTTCTCTGCATTAAACCAAGAATAACGTAAGTCCATGGCAATGCCTGATATTAATGAGTGGCTGACGTTAACAGCCCTTAGCATGAGCTGAGGACCATTAACTCCTCCAAATGAGGTATTTATTCCCCAGGAAACATGTTGTGCTAAGGCTGTTACTACTGAAGCATGGCAAGACAGTGATGGCAGTGGGAGTGGTGATGCTTCTGGGCAGGCATTCTCCTTTTTAATCCTGAGCAGAACTTGTGAAATGGTCCCTGCTCTCTTCAGGGCACAGCACCACTCAAGGCTGGGACAGTCTCAGGTATTTTGTGGGAGGTATTTTACTCTTCCTGGCAATAGTACATGTGGTCAAAATACTTTGTCACATTTAAACTTGGTCTCGTTGCTTTTGTAGCCTGCATAGTCTTAGTTCAAAGTCCCCCACTACCTCCTCACAGCTCTTCCTGCTCAGTCACCTCTGGCTTCTGATGGTGCGCAGTGTTGCTGGGTGTGTGTGCTCGTCCACGAGTGTGCCTGCATGTACACGCATACATGATGGAAGAGAGGCATAATTTGCCAACACAGCATATTTGTTGCTGTTAGTTGTCAGAAAGTAAAAAGGAGCAAGGGAAACAATGATGCTGTAGTATTATAATTGCTCAAGAATCTGAAGTAACACTGTAATTGTTGACTCTTAATAATTGCTCGTGACTCATGAGCAGATGAAATAGAAGGGGGGCTTTGCAAAAGAGGCTTTAGAACAATTTTGAAAGCTATGACAGGGGATCTGGGGAAACTATTATCACAGCCAGCTAGACATGGAGCTGGTGGACTGTGTGGCAATAGCTCTTTTTAAATATTTCACACTGAGTCCAAAGTTGACATTTTTACTCATGCCAGTACTATGGCTTTTGGAAGAATATTTGGATTTTAGGCTAAAATTTGTACTTGTCATGGTTCCATGTGGTTAATGCATTCCCAAAACATAATCCCACTGTATTTATAAGCTAGTTTTCTCAGACCCCTTTTCTCAGAGCATGATCAGCAGGAAGAAGGCAGTCAGTGAGGGGAGGGGGGCAGTTCTTACTGGGAGCTGGGCATGGTCTGTCAGTGGAGGCTGTCAGGCAGTGTGGTAAGGGCTGGGGCAGGAGGAGTCACCGGGGACATGGGTAAGGGCTGAGGTGAGGGAGTCACTGGGACACTTCTTCCCAGCACACACTGGGCACTTCAGGGGGGACCTGACGCCCCTACGTCCGCCTTCTGAGGGAGCAGCTCATTGAGCTGCATATCCTATCTTCAGCAGTGCAGAGCATTTCTTCGGACTGCCCTGTACAGTCCTTGCTATTTATATCCGAGTACAAAAGAGCAAAATATGTCCCCATCAGAATACACATTTCCCCCTATTTCTAGAAAAGATCCTGACATGCAAATTAAGGCGTCATCCCTTAATTGTCCAGATGTTGCCAGGATCTGAGGGAAAATGACACCTGGGATGGGGAGCTGATAGCAAAGCAGACAAGCAGTGCACAGTTACTGCCAGCTCTGCAGTGGAGCGAACAACCTGTGCCAGGGACACCGGGGTGAGGGAAAAAAGTAAAACAAAACCGAGGAAAAACTGAATTGTACATCTCTGAACTTGCCAGAGGTGAGGCACATCCTGGGCCAAGTTGTCTGCAAATTACACAGCGTTTGTTGCTATTTTTGTCCTGTTGTCTCCCTGAATAATGGAGCACTAAAGCCATGGGGAGCACTCAGAAGTGTTTGTGGTGTGTTTGGGAGGCAGCAAATGCTCTTCTCTCCACTCCAGGACACACTGATCTAGACTGTCTACTTACCTCTTCATAGCAGGCATCTCTGATTGAGACCAGGGTCCTCACTTCTCTCTTGCTCCACCCCCTCCCTTTCCATCTCGTCCTGCTCCTCCCTCCATAGGACACGCAGCCCTGTAGCTTCGCCTGCATCCACACCCAGCTCCAGGCAAATGGATCTCGGGGGAAATCCCTGTGAAGCACCAAGAGGGCACGGCTGGATGGAAGGGTGGCTGCTCTCGCTGCCGCCAGCACCAGCTCTTCTGGGGAATTTGGCCACGTGCAGTGGGGTCTGTTTGTTCTGCGGGGGGGCTCGAGGGCATCCCTTGCCCCACGGCTGCCTGCAGCGGTGTTTACACCCATCCCTGGAGGACACGATCATGGTCGCAGTCTCCCAGAGTAATTTCCCAGCATGTCGTGGAATCTGTCATTTAGGGCTGGATTTCAGAGTAAGCTGAGCACTGGCTGGTACCCGTGCCCAGCGCTGCCGGGAGCAGGGGATGGGCTTCTCTCCCTGTCTAGAGCTCAGGGGAGAGGCTCAAACCAAACCCCTGGGAGGGGGGCTGCCAGGGACAGGACCTCTAAGGAGGAGGCTGCATTCTGAGCAGCCCAAACTCCTGCCTTTGGGTTAATTATGGGTCACAAATCAGCCTCCCACAGGCGCCTGCTGTGTGTATTCCCAAGCCTGGGCACCACCACAGAAACCAAGCGGTGGGTGGGTGGCTGAGACAGGGCTACTGCGAGTGACACACGACTGCTCCCCAGGGATCAGGTCCTGGCTCTTCTCCCAGTGCCTCTGTCACTGAATATCTGAATGGATGCTGTGCTGTGGGGTGCCAGAGAAGACTTGGGCCAAACAAATTTTGATGAAAGAAACTGAACTTTTAAAATGGCTGCAAAGTCTGAAGAAATCACGGGGGGAGGTCCCGGGGGGTGAAGTGGCTGCAGGTTGCAGGACCCTAGGCAGACCATTGGTCCCCTACCTGAGGACCCTGCTCACCCACCACCCTCCCTTCTCTGGTTGGTTCTGCAGATGGAGAGTGCTTCTCGTGTGGGGTGCTGCTGGTGTGGGGTGCTGCTGGTGGAGGGTGCTGCTGGTGTGGGGTGCTGCTGGTGTGGGGTGTTGCTGGTGGAGGGTGCTGCTGGTGTGGGGTGCTGCTGGTGTGGGGTGCTGCTGGCGGAGGGTGCTGCTGGTGTGGGGTGCTGCTGGCGGAGGGTTCTGCTTAGCACTAAGGTCTCCATGCGCGAGGACCCCGAGCGCTTTCTAAACAAGGTGGGCTGCAGGTCCAATTCCTTTTATGTATTAGACAGAGTAAAATAAAGCAAATTAAGCCAATTACAGAGACTGAGCAGGCTTTTAGTTTCAGTAGTGCTGAGGACTATCCGCTTATCTCTGTATAGAAAGGGTTTTGTAATGCTAATTAGGCATCACTTCGCTATTGTGGCCTGCAACAAAAATGGGTCTCCCTGCTGTTTTCAAGCCTTGGTCGGGCTTCCCTGTGTTAGTGGCTGTGAAGATGGCAGGGAATTCACATTGTTTCTCTGATTTGTAGCCATCAATACTGCTTTCAAACAACTGGTAGACGGTTCACAGCCAGCATGCTCTTTACTGGTGAGGTGGGAGGAGGGTGCAATCCAGCACAGTCTCTGCCGCTGAGGACAAACCGACACCGCAGGGCTCCTTACCGCAGTGTAACGTGCTGGAAACTGGAATAATTGTCTTCCTTTTGGAGGACCTGCCACTGTCATTGTATAGGTGCTTTTATTTCTCTGCCCAGAGCTATCAAGGAGGCTGGTAACTTATTACAACGCAAAATGCAGATGAGGCATTTATGCAGACATCAGGATAGCTGCAGTTGCGCTGAATAAGCCCAGAGCTGATAGAAGCCATCACCTTTCCTGCACTGGGAGGACAGGAAAGACTGGTGCCTCTGAGGGGGCTGCGTGTGCACCCTGGTGGAAGCCAGTCAGATCCTGCCTGGAAATACTGGACTCCTGTCCTGGTTTTGTCTGCGATAAAGTTATTTTTTCTTCCTAGTAGCTGTTTCAGTACTCCGTTTTGGATTTAAAATGAGAATGATGTTGAGCAGACAGGGATGGTCTGGCTGTTGTTCAGTAGCACTTACCCTAAGTCAAGGAGTTCTGTTTCCTATGTTTTGTCAGTGTGCAAGAGCACAAGGAGCTGGGAGGGAGCATGGCCAGGACAGCTGACCAAAGCTAGCCAAAGGGGCTCTGAGCAACCTGCTCCAGCTGAAGGTGTCCCTGCTCAGTGCAGGGGGTTGGATGAGATGAGCTTCCCACCCAAACCGGCCTGTGATTCTCTGATATTCCCTACCACATAACATCATGCCCAGTATATAAACTGGTGGGAGTTGGCTGGGGGTGGATTGATGCTGGGGCATCGGTCAGCAAGTGGTGACCAATTGCACTGAGCATCACTTCTACATTTCTCGGGTTTTATTTCTCTCTTTTTGTTATATTCCTTTTCATTACTATTATGACAATATTTTTAATTATTATTTTATTTTATCTATTTATTAATTATTTTAATTATTATAGTTAATTCCATTTCAGTTATTAAACCATTCCCATCTCAAACCATGAGTTTTACTGCTTTTCTTCCGATTCTCTCCCCATCCCACTGGGAGGGTAGAGGAGTGAGAGAGTGGCTCAGTTGCTGCCTGGGATTAAACCACAACAATTCCTGTGAGGAGCAGGTATGATGAAAGCGTGGGGACTCCTGCTCAGCAGGGTCGGCCATGGCTCACCCCGGGCTGGAGGGTGGACATCTCTGCAGCCCCAGCCCGCAGTGGAGGGGCTGTTGGGATCTGTGCCCAGCCCTGCATGGTGGGGGGTGGAAAGGCCCGAGACATCATTTCTGTCTCGAACATGTCCAAGCCCTGCTCCCACAGCCTGTAGCTCACTCTGTGGCCACAAGCATCCCCACAAGCCCGTGGGGCTCATACCAGCCCGGAGCTCGGGCAGAAATGCTCTGCTGAGCCATGCAGGCATCCAGCTGCGACAGCCTGCCCAGCTGTGGCTCACCCTGCTGTCGCTCACCCCGCCATCACTCCCCGACACAGCCTGTCCTTCGGTCTGGGAGGCAAAATCTTTCTTGGAAGTTTTCCTGTTGGCTGCATCCCACTCACAGCCACACCTCAGCAACCCTGCAGTGACCTGTCCTGGCATTCCTGTCCCCCAGCGGTCCCCTAAACTGGGACCGGGGACGTGATGAGACTCGGGGAGGGAGGGGGTGAGGGGGTGGGAGGACAGCCCTGAGCAGCAGAACACAGCAGAGGCTGATGCAGGTGCAGACCAACCACAGTCCTGGAGAGGAGCAACCCCAAAATACACTGTCTTCCAGAAAACAGCAAAGTCTGAGGGGGTTGTTTTCCCATGTCTGACGAATCCACACTCAGCAGTGTACAGAGAGCTACAGTGTCATATCCAAACACAGATCTCATTAGATTACTCCTTCTACTAATCAAGTCAGTGTGAATAATTTTGCCTATGATTGTGTTTGATTGTATTAGGAATTACAGATTTGAAGGTTTTTGTTTTTTTTGGTCTGCAGAAAGCAGCAGCATTATTACTGAACTATTTTTAGAGAATTTTATAGATAGCATTCTCTGTTCTCTTACTGTTTCATTATTATAGGGTTTTACATCCAGACCTCCAAGGAAAAGGAAGTCCCTTGGCCAGGTGGCTATTAGACAGGCCCGTGTGACGAGCTGGTGCATTTTCTGAATCATAAGTCATTTCACACCTTTATAGTGTCTGCCAAACAACAACAGTGATTCCATGCCACAAACCTTGCCTCCGCTAATGTCTCTACTAGTCCTGGTAGCCAGAGAAGGCAGACCTGGAATTAAAGCCCAGGGGCAGCGTTTGCAGCTTTTGAGTGACTCTGGCCTGTGGCTGCAGCTATTGCTAGGCTGGAATTTGCACTCTGTGAAAAATCTGCTCTGTTTACATTGGGTTTGTGATCCAGGCTGAGGGTGATGTGCTGGATTGTGATATTTATGCACCCTGGAAATCTTTTATACTACATGTCTGAAAGGGATTTTGATGAAGGCTGATACTCCATTGCTCCACTGAACATACAAAACCATGTGTGGCCCTCATCAGACAGACCTTTCATTGAAAAGTGCTGAACATTACAAATGTTAAGGCAGAAATACGATGTTACTTCAGATGTGTAATTAACAAAGCCTGCTATTAATTAGGCTTTGGTGATGCTCAGCACCCTGTACGAGCACAGGAGCTCTGGTGCTGTGCCTTCCGTCAGTGCTGGTGGGAGAGGAGAGCTGTGCAGCTTCTGATCACCATGCAGGTGTTGCGAATTCACAGCCCCTCTTCTGAGGGCAGCTCAGACCAGGCCGGTAATGCAAGGAAGTAGGCAAAAGCAGAATTCCATGATTTCTGGCATGATTTCCACTTCCAACACTTTGATTAAAGCCAAGCTTTGCAGACAGTTTCAAAGTTAGAAGAAAGACATAAGAGTTCAGGTACTGCCACCTCCTACATCTGCAAGGAAGGTTATGAGAAATTCTTCTCGGTCCAGCCTTGACTGGTACTGTCCCTGGTCATTGAGAAATACAGCCAGTAAGTGGGCAAAGAATAACCCTGCTCTTGCTTTCAGATCACTGTTACATCCACTTGTATCTTTGGTTTGGTATTTTTGCATATCTAAATTAAAACTGAGCAGGGTTAAGAGGGAGTTATACTCCTGGTGTACATGCCTACGGGTGAAGGAAAAAACAACTCCTACCTCCGTTCTGTTCTGACTGCAACGCTGCTAAATAAAACCCAGTGGTGCCACTCGAGTTTTAAAGCTCACAGACAAAATTGCAATTTTTAAATGCATATCACGCATAACCTGCCTGCACTTACAGTTTGCCAAAATGAATGGGAGCTGTTTTCTGCTCCAGTGATAAAGAGTGATTAATCTATCAAGCCTAAAGTTACAATTACAGGTGAAAAGAGAGTGAATGTGGAAAGTAGATTTTCTTGTAATGTCAACCCTCAGTGAAGGTCCTTTCAGGCCACAGAGGTTTTATGGCCATCACACAGCACAGCTTCAGCCCGTAACAGGTGGCTGCTCTCTTTCCAAGTGATTTTCCAGAAGAAGAGCAATCTGGGGTGGCCTTGCAGCCCACCTGGACCACTGGAGAGCAGTGAGAGCCCTGTGAGCCACCGAGCCCCTTGGGTGTGGGGCCGTGGACCCTCAGCACAGACTGGACATGGCCACGGCTGCTGCCATCCCCTGCCCAAAGAAAGCATTGCCACAGAGACCTGGAGGACATCTGCCGCCAAGGAGCCAGCCTGTCCTGGGCAGCAGGCAGAGAACTGTGGGGGAGCACAGGACAAGCCTCCTGCACTACTGGGTGCAGTGAGAGAGGGGAGCTTCCCAGAGGCTCCACTCTGTGCTAACCAAGTATTCATGAAACCACATGGGGGGTGGGGAAATAAATTTCTAGCTCCTCAGTATTTTCCCAGATTGGTTGGATGTGGTTATAAAATTAGAACCTGTGCAGTAAGCCATGACCAGTTACAGACAGGTGAGCTTCCCAGGCTACAGCAAGGGATCCTCATCTCACGGTGACCTGATCCCATTCAGGCTCTGAGCCTGCAGCTCCTGCCTGGTGCTGAACTGGTGCTGCGCTGGGGCAGAGGGGCTGGCAGCCTGTGAGCAGTGGGTGCTGGTGTGATGCTGCTGCGAGTACAGTGCCCGTGGGCTGCAAATGTGCCAGGGAGCAGTGAGAGGCAGCAGGAGGCAGTTTTCCTCTTGTGAGCCTAATGCTGGACAGTATTCTGCTGTCTGTGTTTTAAAGAAAAATGTTCCAAATGAATCACTGAACCAATTTGAGGGTTGGGAAAAATAAATCCTTAGCTGGCAAAAATAAACTGTCTGAAAAACAATAGAATGCTGACTTAAGTGCATATTTTCAGGGACATATTGTCTGGTGCTCAGAAACTTCTTAATCTAGCTGAATAAAACCCCACCAAAATTAGAGTTTGACTGGAAGCTAGAGCAAAATTAATTAGATTGGCAACAAGACATGAGTTTTGAGAGTGCTGGAGGTCAGTGAACCAAGGTGACTTGTACCTGCTCCAGCTCCTGCAGTGAATCCACTAAGAGTGGGTAGAAATTTTTCTAAAAGACAGATGAAAGTCCTCGCTGTTGTTTCTCCATTTTGGAGAGGTCCTTCCCTCAGTGTGGTGATCCATCCAGCTGGGCAGGAGAAAGCTTTCATTCCAGGGACCATGTCAGAGCCTCACACCAGTCAGTGTGGTGGCTTACAGCGTTCAGGATGGATCACAAGATATCATGAGCTTGTGGCTTTGTGGCTTCCTGTAGTCCCAGCTCACACTTATATCTTCAAATTCGCAAATACTGCCAGACTTTTGCATACACTCATTGCAGAAAAGGCTTTGGGGACTGTCTGGTCATCACTGTGTCCCAGGCCCAGATGAGCTCCCCCGTGAACTCTGCCTTCTGGTTCATGTACTGTTGTTTTTAACAAAAAGCACATTTTCTTCTTTGAAATAAAAGCATGGATAAATTTCTTCTGTCATCCCTCTGAAATTCACAACTTCCTTGGAAATTTGCCATTCCTGTTGTGCTGGAACGGAGACTCATAAACTGTGACAAGCCGTGTCACTTCCTCAGAGTGCTGCTTTAATCATGAGTTACTCTGGGAGGTCATTCTTGCTGAGCACACTCCCAAGAACCTTCAGTGCCAACATGGGCTCCGAGGTGGGTGAGCCTCCCGCCTGGCAACCCTGGGCACCCAGCGCCATCCTGGGCCATGGCCCTGCAGGTCTCCAGGACAAAGGCTCACCCACCTCCCATCCTGGATCTGCTCACAGTGCTACCCCCCATAAAGGTAATCACTGGCTGAGAAAGTGGCATGGACAGAAGGGGTTACTGGCTTAGCTGGGAACAGAGGTACCCCTCTGAAGGCAGTGATGGGACATCTCTCCCTGGAGTTCTCCCTTGTAGCAGCAGAGCTCAGCTTTGTGGGTGAAGAAGAAACTCGTGAACAAGTGAAACGTTACCTCACTCTTCAGCCAAGTGCACATGCACACCTGAACACACATACAGAAAGCTCCTATTTTTTTCCAGTGAATCCCAAGAAGAGGTTATAATAAGATTTTGAGCATACGCTGCTGTTATGCATGTTGACATCAACACTTCCGAGGCACATCAGAAGAGTGAAAGGAGATAAGTTGCTAAATGATTCTGTAATGAGTGCTGAGCATTTTCTGGGGAAGGGATTCTTTTTAATTTGTTTG
Source organism: Megaceryle torquata (assembly GCA_024611175.1). Taxonomy (NCBI): domain Eukaryota; kingdom Metazoa; phylum Chordata; class Aves; order Coraciiformes; family Cerylidae; genus Megaceryle; species Megaceryle torquata. Next base: position 21,821 of record JANIJG010021457.1, on the reverse strand, counting down.
CTAGAATTTCAAAGATACACTGACATTTATCCAAATGGGAGTTTTTTATTTTCCCTTGGAGATTAAAAGTCTGCAGTCTCCCGTAGTGAATTGTCAAGTGGGCACTGCCAGCGCCGGTAAAGGGATCGCTTCTAGTCATACCATTAACACCCAGCAAGACAAAAAATACTCTGGAGTTAATTACAGATTTAATAACAGGCAATTATCAATAATTCCATCGCCTTCACTCTGGGACATGAACGGCAGCTTTGCCCATCCATCGTGTCAGTGCAGGGGGATGGACTCTGCCAGCAGCTCACCCACAGTGGCACCAGCAGCCGGTGTGCGTTGCTGATACATGTTCTGTGTGCTGCCCAAAGGCTGTTGGCTGACACCATCCCAGCAGGGTCAGTGAATAATTGCCTGCGTCTTGGGTCCAGAATTAGGCAAACAGGCAGCCTGGGCCACCTAAATATGCCTGCCAGCAGCTGTGACACCATTTGCATGACAACCAGCATCTGAAGGGAGGAGGAAACAGGAAGACAGCAAGATTGACAGTTGGTCTCCATTTCAAGAAAGGTGGCACAAACAAGACCAGGGTGTTAAAGCATCATGCTGAGTATGGTGCTGTCTTCATTCAGTCCTTGATCAGCTGAAACATTGGCCCTTACACCAGTGATGGACCAAGAAATTAATAATTTCATTCCCATGTCCCATCAAAGAGCTCACAGGACAAGCAACCATTGAACCGATGCAATGTGTTAGAAGGTGTGTGAGCCTGTATTAGCTGCTGCTGGCAAAAACTACCCCAAACCAGGTCCATGCAGTGTCCTGACTTAATGTGTATTATGTGTCAGGTTAAGGATTCCCTGGGGTTGCCCTGGAGCTGGGACCCGCAGTTGTGTCTAATGGCAACCACAGTCAAAGGAAAAGCAGTGTTTGCCAGCCTGTTTGCAAAACTCCAGCTGATGATTTTATGCTGAGTGAATTAATAAGTTTTACTCTGGTTCCCCCAGAGGAGGCAGATAAGAAGGCAAAAAACAAATAAGAAGCACAGCCAGAAGAGTAAATATGTTTGCTTTAAGGAGTGGAAACCATGGTTAAGTTTCTAGACCATGAAGCTACAGGCTTCCTCAAATTAAATTAATTTTATGGTTTATATATTTCCTCTGCAGAAATGTGGGTACTGAAATGTGCATCTTTAGACGAGTTTAGGAAGATCTGGCAGATACTTCTGTCACCCCTCAGCAAGGTACAGATGCTGCGTTTGCGTCAGGGCCAGCTGGGAGAAGGATGGCTGCTCCAGGCAGTGCCCAGTGCCAGCACTTCTGGCTCCAGCAGCACCCTGCCCAGCAGAGCTGGACAAGCCACCCTTGTGAGCAGGTGGGGAGCTGGAGGCTGTGGAGAGGTGCAGAGATATGGGGAGACCTAAGGCTGCAGAGCCTTCCCGAGGAGGGGCCTTGCAGGGAGCCAGCACTGCCTGCTGCAGGCAGACCTGCCAAGCCCAGGGTCCCACCTTCACCCTGCTTCCAGCTTTGCCTCCTGCCAAGGGTTTCCTGTCACTTCTTCCCCAGAAAGGTTCTGTGTTCCCATTCTCCAAATTACTTTTCCCTTCTTGGGTCAAGCCCTAATTTATCTTCCATCAAATATTTTTCCCTATGTCAGAAGCACTGTTGCTGTTACTCTGCTCCTCACATCCACTTTAGGCTAATGGCGTCTGTAAATAATGAATTTGCATAATGAACAGTGTTTATGAAAACCAATTGCACTCTGTATAGGTGACCTTGTGACTTCAAACAAGCTAATAACCTTTGAAGTACAGTCAAGATAATGCAGCGATACATCACTGCTCCTCGGCCGAGGAGGGAGCCGATCAGCAGCAGCTGGCCGCTGCGGCAGCAGTGGGTTTAAAAAGCTGCTAATTGGCTACGTGAGGTACATGCTCAAGATTGCCCTGATTTCAGCTTGATTTATCGGCTGAAAGCAGAAGCCCAATGCATTGGAAACAGAAACTCGATGGAGTCCCCACAAAAGTAAAAAAGTTGAACAAAGCACGGTGCTGCTGAAAATGATGAAACAAAGTCCAACAACCTATTTCTTCTGTTAAAGGAAGTTTCTTGTACTGCTACAAGATTGAAAAGCCCTGTTACTCGATGATGCTTTGGTTCAGGTTTTTGTAACTAAGTATCAGAAATATTGCACAAATAAAGTACAGCTGATTTTGCCTCTCTTTCTCAGGAAAACTGATTTTGGTTGCAAAAGCAGCAGGTAGAGGAATCTGATGAAGACAAACATGTGAGGTCAGACCTAGTCTGGCAATCTCTAAGTTTTATATCCCCTGCAAACCAGATTAATAACTAGAGCTAATCAGAAACTGTGTTTTATCCCATGGAAATTCCTCACAGAAAAAAACCAAAAAAGAAAACACCCCCCCCCACCAAAAAACAACAACAACAACAAAAAAACCAGCCCCCCCAAACAAACAAAACCAAACAAACAAACAAAAAAAAAAAAATCAAACCCGTGAAAATAATTTCCATTAAAATCTTCTGTAAAAACTTAAAGTTCCATCTTACAGAGAGGAGAAGTTGCTAAATCCCCAGATTTCCACATATTCTCAAATAAGCTGCCTCTAGGGGAGTGTTTTCAAAGTAGAGGTCTCAGTTCTATGCAGAGTTGCAATACTTTTAAGTGGGGCCGCAAGACTGGCAGAATTCAGTCTAATCCAATATTCACACAAAAATCTGGTGTTGCACTAAGTTGTCAGCATGCACGTGGGGTTGTGACTGGCAAATGCCTCGGGAGGTTCTGCAGGGGGGAGAGCCCTGGCCTGTGCTGCTTCTCGGGGGCTGCTCCTAGGCCTGGTTTTGTCTGACCCCCTGTCACGACTTGCGACAGAACTTCCCGGCTCAGCCCCGCTCAGCTCTGTGCCCTTTGACAGAGCTGGTGGTGTCTTGTAAGAACGTCCTCTTGCCGGTTTTACTGTATGGTTTTAAGGTCATTTTGCAGATCTTCAAGTGAACAGTGTCAGAGCGCTGCAGCAGGGTGACAGCAAAGCAAATGACTCCAGGATGAGACAGCCCGAGCAGCTCCTGTCCGTCAGCGCAGGGAACCATGGCAGGGCCAGCTCCTGCTGCCCGCTGTCCTCCACAAAAGTGTCTTAGCTTCTCCTGGACTCAGACGTGCGCTTGGAGTAAACGGGCATGGTCACATCTCTTTAATGCCTGCAGCCGGTATCCACCAGCCGTGCTGCCACCCACGGCCCTCAGGATGCGCTGGCACTTCATTTATTTCTTGTGATAACTTCAGAGAGCAGAACTTGAACTGGGGGTTTCCAAGCCTGGCACAGGGACTGGTGCTGGAGAGCTGTTCAGCTGTGACATGGCTGCAGCTGCTGCCATGCTGTGTGTCCCTTTGGGGCCCTTGGAGCCCAGCAGTGCCCATCTGGTTCTGGAAACCACCATCAGCTCCAGTGCGAAGATGCACTGACACTGGGGCACCTCGGGCAAGCTTCCAAGGCAAACCGCTCAGACATGCTGTACGTGCCATGGGGGCCAGTGGCCTCTACCTTCCCCTCTCTCTGTGGGGTACCTGCCCTCTCCACGAAAAACTCTCTGGGGTTCACTGTCCTTTCGGGTGCCCGCCCAAGGGTTACTGGTGTGTAAATGGGCTTTATGGGACTGGTGGGGGGCTACCATTATGTGCTAACAACGGGAAGCGCTTGAGCAAAAAAGACTTAAATGTGCCTCTTCTTAACAGTCTTTCCATCCCAAAGGCAATCAACAAGTTGCTCTTTCCAGTGAAGCAAGATGGAAGTACTGAGGAAACAGTAAATGTGCATTACTCATGACACACAATTCACTGAACCATCCTTCAGTTATTATTATTTTTTCTGACAAGTCATAAATAATGTATGACTCTCCCCGATGAGAGGAAAGGGAACCATGTCACTTTATCAGCTCTGACTTACAGAGGAGGAAGAAGGGAAGTCTGACTGGGACCCCTCTGGGCTGTGTCGCCCGCAGAGGTGCAGTGTCGGGGCACTGGCCTGAGCTGCTCTGCTGCCCCTGCTCAGGACTTCACTGGGGCTGAGGAACAGGTTGGCTCAGGGACCCATATCCACATCCACCACCCAAACACAACTGACTGATTCCCTGTGCTGGCACCAGCACTTGAAGGAGACCACCTGGCCAGGCAGCCTTCACTCCACTTCAGGACCTGCAGCTCTCCCCTGGGAAAACTTATCAAGGGAAATAATTTTATATGTCTCATGATTTTCAGGAGTTTACAGGAACAGTGTCCAAGAAATATCCTCAGCCATGACCCATTCCGAAAAAGGCTTTTCTGGGGCCAGGGGAGCATCTCTGCTGGCACCAACAGGAACAGCAGAGTCCAAGGGTCTTACAATTCTGCAATGCCCAGGAATGGCCTAAAATTCACTCCTTGGGCTTGGTGGAGTTCTGCCAAGGAACCTAAACCATTAAGAAATATGAGAAGTAAACAAAAGTATTCACCACAGCAACTAATGGAGGTCCTTTTGCAGGATGGAGGCATTACTAGCAGCTCGTTTTGGCTTGGAATAGGAGGACAAAATTGCTTTTGTCATTCTTTTCCAGCAGATCTTGTCTAATAAATTTCCATATTATCCTGTCTCATCTTTCCATATTAAGCCTATCTCATCGTCAGTTCTAAATAATTCCACAAGTGTAACATTGATATGGAGAACGACAAACCCCACCACTTATAAAATGCCCTTCCTGACATCTCTGACATTTAACTGAGATAGTAAAACTTTGGCTGGAAACTTGGGCCACCAGTAAAATACAAGGTTTCTATGAGCTTTGAGAAAATATGGAGCTGGCAGTAAATTACAGCTTTGCCCTTACAGATTACCTAGAACAGCTCAGCTGCTTCATCAGTGAGGATCTCAAATATTTTGCAAAATATTAGACTTTTCCAAAAAACATGTCAACTTCTTGGTTAATTTTATAGCATCAGATTCTGCCCTTATTTTTACCTCCTCAATGTTTTGCTGTCTCACAAGAGCATAGAGTCCCCTGCTGAGACCGAGCTGTGGTAAATTAAGTTTATGACTTTAAAAAAAAATCTATGTTTAAGATATAACTATTAACTCCAGCTGAAATAGTTCTATAGATTCATCCTGCGTGCAAAGAAATTCAGTCAGGAGATTATATCTATATAACTATGTGATTTATATGTATAAATATTAAAGACATCAGCTAATCAGAAGGCTTTAAGGATGTCAGGAGCTCTGAGCACGACTGTGCACCCCATCTGAGTGTGCAAGCGCTGCAGAGACAGAATGTCCACCCAATTTGAGAGCATAACACCCACCACAGCTGCACCCCAGCTACCTGTGCATGGCTTTTGCTGGTCAGGGAGGGTCGCAGGACGCAGCACTTGTCCAGAGCCACAGACTGCAGGCACAGTCCCCATTGTGTGGGGCTAATGCTGTGCCACTGAAGATTTGTCTTGAGAATGTGTGTGAAATTCTCCCTGGACCTGTCAGCCTGATACTGCCTGAAGACAGTTGCTTTGGGTAGAGATGCAGAAATAATGAAGTTATATCTCTGATAAGCTAAATACATAGGTAAGGTAAAATCTGTAGATAGAGGTTATACTATTTTTGTAGAGTCACTGATATGGTAGGTGAAATTCAGATCTGAAGAGCTCTTGTTTCTGAGATATTACCTGTTTTCTTCAGGTGGTAATATGAAAGATCTTGTGTCTCCTATAAACTTCCCTCGCTTTTACCCTTAGAGCATCATGGCTACAGCAGCCCTACCACTGCACCACGTGAGACCAGCAATATCATTGCTGTCCTCTGAGGGAAAACATGACAGGTTTGGAATTCCAGTCAGTGGTTTTAAAAATAATCTCATGAAGCTGGTTATGGAAATGTTAATTTGATAAAAAATCCCCTATAAGACAGAAATGGCTTTGTTCTCTTCCTTTAGATTTACATGAGAATGCGTTCAGGGAGAAGCCCTGTTCACATTGGTACTGCAGTGAGCTGTTGCTAACGTATGTAAAGCCTTCCATGCTGGCTAACTATATGCTTCAAGCTCTTTTTAATAGCAAACAAAGATAAAAAATTGAAATATCGTAAATATAAAATGTTTCAGGGGGTTTCTTAACATTTGCTGAAGCAACATTTTTGTTCTGCTGTAACCCAGGAGATGCTGAATATGAACATGGTTTGTTATATTGCCCCCGTAGCTCTGCAGAACCACCACAGGGGAAACAGAGGCAGCCCTTGCAGGGGCCTTGCCTTCCAGAAATGAGCATCTATCATGATACAAATGTTATTTTAAGCTTTCAGTTGCTGATATAATTAATGGAATACAAAGCACACCTCATATCCTATGATACATCAAACAAGACCTGATATATTGCACGCATCAGAGAAAGTATTACTTATGGCAGACTTGTCCTCCGCATTTTGCTAAACCTCACAGTTCGGTTTATGAGCTGCAGTGTTGTGCAGCTTTGCCCGTTCAGGTGTCCCCTTCATGATTTATTTATTTTCCCTGATTTTTATGCATTTATTCCATCCGTACTGAATAGCAGTGATTATTTATCACTGGGCCTCATGGCAGTGAACCCTGCTTGGCTGGTATTCAGATGTCTGCAGGTACCTCATTTGTCTTGTGGTTGCCTTGAGCATAAGTCATAAGCCACCATGGCTACTCAGAAAGACACCATATTTTTCTGCAAGGTAAATACATAATTCTGCAACACAAACACACAATCAAGTGTAAATTGTATTGGCTTTGAATGGTCAGGTCTTGGTAGTGGGGGAGCTGCAGAGAAAAACCCACTGAATGACCGTGGGTACCCTCAGCATTGCCATGCCCCACACAGCCCCTTGCTGGGATACAGCGGTGCCCGGCTGGGTGCTGCGGTCTGGGACCAGAACTGGGCTCTGCCTGGGAATGGGCGCTAGAAGGGAGTGGAAAGTGGCCCAGGCTCTTCATTTGGGGAGGGCTGGAAGGGAGGAAGGGGAAGACCACAAATGCTGATTGTTTGCCATGGGAATTCCCAAACAGGCATCTCTTCCCTGGCATAAAGGCTTTTCCCTGACTTGCTAGATGTCACACTGAGTATCGCCACCTCATCACATCTTTCCTATCAGACTGGACCACTGCAGTTACAGAGCTGAGCTGCTATTACCATGCTAATGGAAAGATGCTGGTCGCTGCGTTTGACTTTACTATGGAGATGCCAACCCTTTTCAGACCCAGACAGAGTTAGCAACCAGCTGGTCAATGTGTGGACTTGGTTTTATAATGCAGATGTGATCCTTCCTGGGGGAATGGAGGCCACTGAGAGCAGTTACATAAGTCTTAAATTCATTATTAGAATGTAGAACTGCTAATTGTAGAACTGTAATATAGAATTTTGTAATTGTCTACTATACAAACATTTTAACAATTTAAAGAATGCATCTAATTACTGGCTTTTGACAGAAAGCAGGCTTGAAATAAGTCCAGAGCTGGTAATGTGAGTGGCTCAGCATCCTCGCAGAGTGTTTGCAGATGAAGTCAGAAGCCAAGGCTAAAAGTGGATCCACCAGCCGGTTGCCACAGAAGGGGGCAATCTTGCTCACGTGTCTCTTTCTCGCCCTGCTTCCACTGCTGGGGGTGCTGTATTTCTTCTGCAGCAAAGGTCTGCAGGAGATGCCAGGAGGCATTTATTGGTACCACTTTCTGGCCTTAGTTGGAGTTTAACCTCAAAACTAAACCAAGATTAGTTTATGGTTTTTTTCCAATTGCATGGAAGCAGCGTTGAAGATTACGGAGTAGCTATATGTGAATTAGCCATTATACTGGCTAATTTGAGCTGGGATAGAAACAAAGAAATACAGAAACATCTGGGTTGGAAGTGACCTCTAGAAGTCATCCAGTCCAAACCCCCTGCTGAGAGCAGGGACATCCTCAACTAGAGCAGGGTGCTCAGAGCTCTGTCAAGACCCACCTTGAATGTCTCCAGGGATGGGGCCTCAACCACCTCCCTGGGCAACCTGTTC